>JARJEC010094863.1:0-16264 GCA_030264575.1 Tachinus sp. AB-2021 | reverse complement strand
CAAAGTCAATTGTTTGAAACATCCATTACATGATATGCTTACATTTTTTAATTCAAATGTAGTAACGGCGTAGTAATTATTTAATAATTATAATATTCGAATTAGAAAATATCTTAGATTTGCAAAAATTATGAAATTTTCATATTGGTAGTAACAAAATGGCAAGCCACGTGAAGTTCGTGCACTAGAAATATTAGTGACAGTGACAAACATTGTCAAATCATCAGTGACAGTGACAATATGCAACACAAAAATTTAGTAAAAAATGGATTTCGATCACAGGATTTGTCGATCACAACTGATTTCGATCATGTCGTTTCACATCTATCAGGAATTTTGTTATTAAAGTCAAAACCAAAATTAAAAAAATTATCCAGAGATATTGATGTTTGCAAAATATTGGTAAAAAAATGCCAAAGAATTAATGATATTTCTTAAAAGTATTGTAAAGATGATGAAATATTAGAAAAATGTTATTATAAAAGTGGCGAAATATTGACAAACACCTAAAAAATGTCAAAAAATATCATAATATCAATAAACATTCGTAAAATATAAAAATATTGATCAGAAATTTGTCAATAAATCCTACAAAATTTGTAGATATGTCCAGAAATATTGTGAAATGTCAATAAAAGTGACAACGAATAATTTTGAAACGTCAAACACTATCTAGATGATTTTCAGAATGTTGGGAGATGTTTCACAAAATTTGAAAAATCTGCAATTGATTGGAGAAAATTACAAAATGACTAGAAATCTTTCAGAATTTTCACAACACAAATAGAAAAAAAAATAGTAAAAAGCTTTTAAAAAGCTATTAAGATATTAAGAAATATTGTGAAATAATAAAATTTATTAAAGTTAGTGATGGCGCCGGATCCACTTTTTGGCCGAATCCGTTACCGGATCCTTCAACAAAAATAAAAGCCGGATCAGGACCAGAACCGAATGCGCGATTTTTCTCTTTCGTTGCATTAATTTTTTTCAAAAGTATTATTATTAGTAATGTCGCCGGATCCATTTTTTGGCCGGAACAGGATACCGGATTCATCAACAACAATAAAAGCCAAAAAAAAAAGGAACAGAACCGAATCCGAGACCGGATCCTGCCGGATCTATAAAAATATAAATCTACTGGTGTCAAAGTTTTTTTTCTCTTTTGTTGCATTAATTTTTTTTTCAAAAATATTAAAATTAGTAATGCCACCAGTTTTGGCTTTTATTTTTGTTGATGGATACGGTTCCGGCCAAACAGCGGATCTTTTTGGCCGGAACCGGATCCATCAACAGAAATAAAAACCGAAACTGGATCAGAACCGGATCCATAAAAATATAAATTTACTAGTGTCAAAGTTTTTTCTTCTCTTTTGTTGCATTAATTTTTTTTTTCAAAAGTTAATAAAAATATAAACAAAATTTCTGATCCTATTTTTTTTAAAGCAAAACATGTAAATTTATTAAAAACAAATTTAATGCAGGCAAGTAGTAAAAAAAGGAAAAGAATAAAGAAACAGTTAAATTATCTATTTTTATTTGATTTGATTTTTTCTAAAAAAGGTTTTGTTCTCAAATAAATTTTGAAACACGCCAACATTTATAAAATATTTTTTCGAATTTTTTTTGAATTTTTTAAATTTCTAACGATTTGAAAAAAATTTAAAAAGTCATGAAAAAAATTGCTTTTAGTTCGTTTTGTAACGTCAAAAAGCCATTGAACTAAGGATCAAACGTGAAAAATATGTTTCAGGAATGCTTTCTAAGTTTTTGAACACACAAAAAGTTGCAAAACAATATTTTCAATTTCAAAATATATAATTCTATAAAATTTAGTATCTATTTATCATGTTTGACGAGACTTTGGGCTTTACTGAAAATGAAATTGAAAACTGCAAAAAAGATTTTTAGGGAAAAAAATTATCAGAAACAATTTTGAGCATCATTTAATTTTGTAACTTTAGGCCAAAATTTTTGCGTTATCGATTATTATATATAGAGTTAGAATAGAATAGAATAGGAGATAAAGTTTGCTTAATAGAGGTTACTTTATATGTATTTTTGCCGGTGCATGACAAATTACAATGTTATGTCTATTTAAACAATTTGTAGATTTGTATTGAAGATTCTATACCGTTTAATTTTTTTATACTTTTATTTATTTAGGAAAAATCGAATCCGGATAGTTATTGAGATCCGGCCGGAACCGAATCTTTTCAATATTGGCCGAATCTGAATTCGGTTCCAGGGCATCGCTAATTAAAATAAAACCTTAGTAAAAATCGAAAAATGTTCAAAATAGACTAAATTGATTCAAAACTCAGTGCAATGATGCTGAATATCAAAAAAATGCCGCAAAATTTCATAAAGTTTGGTGAAATGGCGACAAATATTGATAAATGCTCGCAAAATATTGCAAATATCGAAAAATGTTGCCTAAAACACTTTTTTTAGTCAAAGATTTTTTATTTTTTTTTTTTAAAAAGATGATGAATATTAAACGTTTTTGAGTATATAAATTTTCAAATTTTGTAGGTAATACAATTTAGGTCTATAATAACTAGTCGAGTAGAAATTAGAATATTATAATTATTAAATAATTACTACGATATTACTCCATTTTGAAATAAATGTTTCAAACATTCACCTCGGATGGGGATCAAACCCATAAGCTTTGGATTTCATGTCCATTGTTCTACCAATTGAACTATCTCAATTGGCATTGGTTTTATGTTCTACAACCACGTCAATGTCAATTTTTGAAACACCCATTACATGATATGCTTACACATATACACTTGTGTGTATGTCTAGTCTATGCGAGCATAATACACATGGAAATTTTTCGGTGGCGACCGATTTTATACGGAGATAAATAATATCTTTTTACAATTTAAATTTTTAAATGGAGTCCAAGTAGAAATTAGAATATTATAATTATTAAATAATTAGTAATAATTTTGAAATAAATATTTCAAAAATTCATCTCGGATGGAGAGCGAATACATAACTTTGATTTCATGTCCACTGCTCTACCAATTGAGCTACGGATGTATCTCCGTAATATTGAATTATAATATTATAATTATTAATTAAATACTACGCCATTACTCCATTTGAAATAAATGTTTTAAAAAATTCACCTCGAATGGGGACCGAACCCATAACTTTGGATTTTATGTCCATTGCTCTACCAATTGAGCTACGGAGGTATCTCCGTAATATTGAATTAGAATATTATAAGTATTACTACTCTATTACTCCATTTGAAATAAATGTTTAAAAAGATTTACCTCGGATGGGGATCGAACCCATAACTTTTGGATTTCATGTCCACTGCTCTACCATTCTGATATTTGTTAAACTATTTCACGTGGTTTTTCAATCAAATTTGAACGCATTGTCTCACTCAATAGGCAATATTACATATTATTTTAAATGCGCGAGCGATATGCGCTCCGGATTAGGGAAGACTGTGATTGGTCCGGATTACAAGGTATCTAATATAAAATTTACACTTTCTTGAAAATTGGAGCAATTTGGACGAATGAGACTGTATTTTGAATTATGTGGTTTTATTAATTATAGAATTTCAAAATTTAATACTTTTTTATTCTATAAATTAGTTAGTAAAATTTTTTCTTATTAACATAAAGAAAACAAAATTTTGGAAACATTCAAAAGCTAAAAAGCTTGAAAATTTTGTTTTTTTATTATTGAATATTTTTAAAATTAAAAAAAAAAACGGTAAAAATTGTTTGATACAATTTTTTATAATAAATAAAAAAATTTGATTTTCTGAAAAGAACGAATCTTTTTCAGGAGTACTCAAAATCTGTTCTAAATAAAAAATTAAATATTCTAAATTTTATCGATAACCGTATAAATTTGATTATTTTTTAAATATTTTGATCGATTTTGTATGCAAATTTAGAAATTTTGTTAAACTGAGTTTCTAAATATTTAATTATGCTAATTTTGTTTATATAACACATATGCAAACATGATTGATTATAAAATGCCAGTCGAAGTGAGTGGTTATATTCTTTTTCTTGCAAGAAAATAGAGTAGGCAACCAGTATTACAACGCCAAGCTGACAATAAAACTTAAACAGATTGCGTTATTTTTTTATAGCCAAGAAACCGCAGTTCGAGAATGGACGTACATAGAATTCACAAGGCATGTATCAGTCAGATCCGACTGATACTGTTGTAGTCGGTTTGTGGTTAAGAGTGTGTTGACAATTCGCCTCCACAGCAAAATGCAGGTGTGAGTTGTCTTGCGATTTCCTATTAATTTCATGTAAAATGTACTTAACTAACCTCAAGCCGACCACTTTCGTGCAGTCCCACGTTGATTATATTATTTCATCAAATAAAATATTAAGTAATTAGAAGTTTATAAAAAAAGTGCATAATGTATGTGTATTTCATATTAGATACAATAAGCATTCAATTTAATGATGATATTAACTAATAAAATTGTGCTAAATTAATGTACTGAATTATATAATTTTAATTAGCTACTTCGTCCGTATATAATGTTTTCGTAACTGAATTATGGCGAATAAATTATTGTGTGCCACTTTCCGCTGCTATAACTTCATTTCGCATATCGTTTGGAGTAAATTTGGTCTCTTCTCTTAACCTTGGCGGTTATTTTTGTATGATTTTAATTGCGACAAACTCTTTAACGCCGAACGTCTTATAAGATTTATCCCTCGGCCTGTACTTGCTCCTTTAGTGTTTATTCACCCCATAAATTAAAACGCATTATTCTCAAATCTAAAGTTAGATTTTAATTTATGCCGGATTATTACTCAAGAATAAAATTCACTGATAATATTTGTTAATATCGATTGCAACTAGATTATAAAATAAATAAAAATTACTTTCCTCTGTCCTTGTGCTACAATTTAAACAGCTTCGCTTTTAGACTCGATGAAAATTTTCAGCTAATATTTACCTTTACATCTGTACATATTTTTTGCTGTTTATATTCAATCAGTGGTGAAATTAATAACCTAAAAAATATTTAAATTTGAAGACCTGGATTTGTAAAACTTAAACACGCTTGCCTTCGGATTTTATTTACAAAATTTCTTTTCTTGCGATATATTTCCTAATTGCAACTAGTTTTCAAATCAATAGTACTACTAAACTGGTGGTAATTACTTTCTTAATTTCCAAATGAGAATTAAACCAATATTTAGGTATTACAGTCGCAATGTTGGGCGTTAACTATTTGTAAATGTATCAGAATTGGGTCTTGGAATTTAACATTTAATATGCACGTTTGCAATACTAGCCAATAAAAATCGATGTTAGTTTTAATATGCAAAATTGATGCTGATTGATATAAATTTTAAATTGCATTTTTTATTCGCTAATTTGATTTGTTGACAGTGAAGCCGTAAATCAAGCAAGGATTTTCGTTTCCTAAATGCAATAACAATGGCATTCTTAAAATATCTGCCTTAAATTTTACAACACATTTTTAATTAATTCTTAAAATCCTCAAATTAATCTCATGTAAAGCGCCTTGAACTTGAATTCTTTCAATTAAATTCAATAGGTAAAATAAATGTTCACATTAAATCGTAAAAAAATAAATTGCATGCAAGAATTTAAATAAACATTTAAAATAATTAAAATAACAAATTTATACAAAATTAAATAAATTGAGTAAACCAAGAACAAGCAATTATTATATTGAGTGGGACGTCATTGGTTTTTTTTACGTTAAAAATTATTATGTTTGCTAGTGCTTTATTTTAAATTTTAATTATTTTGGAAATAATTATGTATTCAATTTTTTTGTAACAAACTTGTTAAAAATATTATTTTAGTTGGCAATTGCATTAAATTTTAAATAATATTTTGGATGGTAATTACCATCAATTTAGAAAACTATTATACAATCAGAAATTCAAAAATACATACTCAGTTTCTTAATTTCGAATAATTTTGAAAAATAGTTTTTGAAAATGTCAAAACTTTGGTTACCTATTAATTAAGATCCATTCTACATCAATACCATTATAAATCTATAATGTAGAACTTAATTTCATTTTGAAGCTCTAAATTAAAATCTGATCTTGGGCAAAACTCCGGGGCCCTTTAAACGACGAAAAGAACAGATGTTTTTAAATCGGTTTTTGCCCAAGTCCATAATTAGTTCTACACTCCCTTTATAAATCTTTAATGTAGAACTTAATTTCAAAGCCTCAAAATGAAAACTGATCTTGGGCAGAACTCCGGGACCCTTAAAATGGCCACAAGAATGATTGACAATGTTTTTTTGTAGGTTTTTGTAAGTTTTGCCCAAGTCCACAATTAGTTCTACGATACTTTTAATAAATATTTAATGTAGAACTTAGTTTTAAAGTCAATTTTGAAGCCACAAAGTAAAAACTGATATTGGGCAAAACTCCGGGACCCTTAAAATTGCCACCAGAGGGGTTGACAATTTTCTCTTATGCGTTCAAAGGTTTGCGAAAAGTCCTCAATTAGTTCTACGCATTTATAAATCTTTAATAATTTCAAAGTCAATTTCGAAGCCTCAAAATGAAAACTGATATTGGGCAAAACTCGGTGACTCTTAAAATGGTCACCAGAAGGGTTGACAATGTTTTTTATAGTTCTATAGTTTTGCCTAAGTCCACAATTAGTTCTACGATACCTTTAATAAATATTTATAGTAGAACTTAGTTTTAAAGTCAATTTCGAAGCCACAAATTAAAAACTGATATTGGGCAAAACTCTGGGACCCTTAAAATTTCCACCAGAAGGGTTGACAATGTTTTCTTATACGTCTAAAGTTTTGCCCAAGTATACAATTAGTTCTACACTACCCTTTATAAATCTTTAACAATTTCAAAGTCAATTTCGAAGATTTAAAATGAAAACTGATTTTGGGCAAAATTCCGGGACCCATAAAATGGCCTCCAAAAGAGTTGACAATGTTTTTTTTGTACGTCTATAGTTTTACCCAAGTTCATAATAAGTTCTACGATATCCTTTATAAATTTCTAATAATTTCAACACTCTTAACATGTTCACCAGAAGGGTTGACAATGTTTTTTAGTAGGTCTATAGTTTTGCCCAAGTCCATAATTAGTTCTACGATAACTTTAATAAATATTTAATGTTGAACTTAGTTTTTAAGTCAATTTCGAAGCCACAAATTAAAAACTGATATTGGGAAAAACTTTGGAACCCTTAAAATTGCCACCAGAAGGTTTGATAATGTTCTCTTATGTGTTTAAAGTTTTGCCCAAGTCCACAATTAGTTCTACGCTTTAATATATCTTTAATAATTTCAAAGTCAATTTCGAAGCCTCAAAATGAAAACTGATCTTGGGCACATCTCTTAAATTGGCCACCAGAAGGGTTGACTATGTTTTTTTATGTATCTAAAATCCACAATTAGTTCTACGATACTCTTAATAATTGTTTAACTAACGATACGCTTAATAAATTTTAATTTCAAAGTTAATTTTGAAGCCTCAAATTGAAAACTGATCTTGGGCAAAATTCGGGGACCTATAAGATGTCTTCTAGAAGGGTTCATATTGTTTTTGTCCACAATTTGTATACGTATTTTAATTCGTTTATAGTGTTGCCACACCATAGAAACTCGACTATTCACTCATGGGTTAAAGGGAGATGAGCAAAACAAAAGAAGTACTGGGCAAAACTTTGCATAACTTGCGCAATATTTATTTTAACTCATTGATTTGTGAGTGGAGCATATATTTTGCTTGGACAAAATTGGGCAAAAGTATTTAGTAGTGCTAATCTATTTCAACTTTCTCGAAAAAAAAATTTCCTTGAAATCAAACTTGTCATTTTGTTATTCTTGTATTTGTGGGCAAAACTTTTTTTGGTTTTGCAAAACTTGGCATAATTTTGGCACATAATATTTCTTTGAACTTGCTCAGCCCCATGAGCTCGGGGATCCTTAAGATGTCTTCTAGAAGAGTTCATATTGTTTTTGTCCACAATTTGATTTACGTATTTTAACTCGTTCATAGCGTTGCCACACCATAGACATTTTGACTATTCACTAATGGGTTAAAGGGAGATGAGCTTGCTCAACTCATTAGTGGAAGTTTGTCCAAAATTTTGACTCACTCGTTGATTTTTGAGTGGAGCAAAAGTATTTAGAAGTGCTAATCTATTTAAAATTTCTCAAAATTTTTTTTGCTTTAAATCAAAGTTGCCATTTTGTGATTCTCGTATTTGTGGGCTAAACTTTTTTTTTTGCAAAACTTGGCATAATTTTGGCACATGATATTTCTTTGAACTTGCTCATGGGGGTGCCGCACCATGGAAATTTGACGATTGAATTATGGGTTAACTGGACTTGGGCAAAATGAATTAACTATTGGGCACAACTTGGGAAAAATTATGCAATAGTTTTCGTTTTGAAATTCCAACATGGGGGTGCCAACTTCACGCGGGCCCATTATTCTGCTTTTCTCGATTAATTTATTCGATAATCTTTTATGGTTTTAGTAAATGTTTTTTCATTCCTATTTTAAATTTTCTGTTTTTTGAAAGGCTTAGCTATCTTTGCTTTTTTGTTTCCTTCCTCATCTAGGTTTTCTTCTATTTTTTTTTGTTTTCTCCTTTTTCAGCAAAGTTTTTTAGTGCCTTCTATTTTTTTTTTGTTTTTTTATGCAACTGTTAATTATTGCTGTGATCTCTATTTAGCCTTCTAATACTTTTTCTATTTGATTTGGTGAGTTTCAGAACACTACAAATCTATACGCGATAAATGGTTTTGGTTAGATCAAAAATATTACTGGACTTTGATGTTTTTGAATGCGACTTGCTTGAAGACTCAATTTCATATTTTATTATTTCAAACAAAAAAAAATATTTTGTGTTTCAACTTTATAAGCACATTGTTGAAGTTAAACTTCTGAAGAGCATGTAGAAAAATTGACAAAATTGACCCATAGTGAGCGAAATATCTATCCGTATAAAAGATAAAATAAATAGTAAAAACAAAATTGGCCAACAGTGCAAGAAAATCATCAAATTTCTAAATATGTCTTTTATTTCAAACAACCCTGTATAAAATATTTAATTATGTGCATTTAAAAAAAACCCTGTATCAAATATCTAAATATGTCAATTCTTTTGAACAACCCTGCAGAAAACATTAAATCTCAAGGTTTTGCAAGAAATTAGTTCATCAAACATCTAAATATGTACATTATTTTAAACAACCCTGTTTAAAAAATCTAAATATGTAAATTTTTTTGAACAACCCTACATAAAACATTAAATCTCAAGGTTTTGCAAGAAATTAGTTCATCAAACATCTAAATATGTCCATTATTTTAAAGAACCCTGTGTAAAATATCTAATTATGCAAATTTTTTGAACAACTGTATCACTTATCTAAATACATCAATTCTTTTGAACAACTCTATATAAATCATCTTAAATCTCAAGGTTTTGCAAGAAATTCATTAAATATTTAAATATTATTCTATATCAAATGCAATGGGATTTTCTTAAGTTGAATTGCAAGTGGCCAGAAAAAAAAAAAGTTCGAATTATAGAAAATATAAAGTAATAATAAATTTGCATACAGGAAAATAGAACTTGTTTTAATTTTTTGGACGAGCACGGCTAAATATGCCCAGAAAAGTTACTCGTTCGAAAAAAAAAATACATTACACCCAACCAATTTTTTAAAGATAGCTATGAACATAATGAGGAATATTATTCCTAAACTTTATAAAAAATCTTAAACTTTTAAATGAAAATTGCCTAATTCTGCAAAAAATATTGGGCGCATTTAATATAATTGTTTCTACTAACGCATCAACGCATTGTCTACGGGATTGGTTTTCATGTAACATGCATAGTTGCGCAGTAGACTACACATTTAAGCATGCTAACGAGCAGGAAGCTATATGTGGATCTCTATATGAAATCTTTCTAAGATTAATTGAGATAATCAGTTTGAGGTATAGAAATATTCATATTATAGAAATTTGACAGAGGTGGCTAAAAATTTATTTAAGGCTTGCCTGAGACTAATTTTAGTATTAACTTTAGTACAATTATTGGGATTTAGTAAATTTTCATGCAATAAAGTAGAACCTGTTCTTATTTTTTAGGCGAGTACGGCGCAGAAAAGTTACTCGTAGAAAATCATGCGTTTTTGTACAACACAGAACAGTTTACTTTTACTGACAGAACGATTAAATGCGCATACTTATTTACAAACTTGTCATACAGAAATGCCGGAGTTAGTTTTAAATTTCTGATATAAAATTGCACGCACAATAATTGTACTAAATTGGTGCTAACGTCAGCCCTGATTTTTTCGTGTGTTTTTGGTCTAAAAACTCACGAAAAAATCGAGTTGTGGAAGTTTGAATAAGAATCTAAATATGTCCTTTATTGGAACAACCCTGTATAAAATATATAAAATTGTATTTCATGTTTTTCTTTCACTTGTGCATTCATAGAGAAGATGTTTAGCACACGTCTCAAGTCTCATTTCCATTTGCTCACTGCTTGTACATTATTAACCTCTTTCGTTAAATTGTTTCGCATTTTTAGACTCGCTACTTTGCTATAAAAGTTTCAATATTTAGTGAATCAAATTTTACTGTTAAAAAAATTATAATGCAATTAACCTCGCTATAAAAATTTCACTTCAAAAAAACATTCAGTCGTTCCAATTTTATTATTAAAAAAGTTGTAATACAATTAGAATGACCAAATGTTTTTTTAAGTGAAATTTTTATAGCGAGATAACGACTTAAAAAAAAACGTAATAAAGAAAACAAATCTTAAATATATAAATATTTGATTAATAAATTTCGCGATTGTTTATTGATCCATCCGATATTGGAAATATTGCGAAAATAGAATGATTGCTTTTTTAATCTCGTGCAAATAATTTATACCAATGAGCAAAAATAATCCCAAGTTTATATTAAATTTGTCCGCTCTCGCTCCGTTATTTACATTTTTCAATGTATTAAAGCGAATTAATATGGAATCCAATCAATACGGGTGCATTTAAATTGAACCACTCAAATATTAATTAAATTTCACATATTATGTGTTCTGATAAAATTTGTAATTTCATCTTTTTTTATATATATATATATATTGCAATGAAATTAAGGTCGGCAAAAACGTTCTAATCATTACGCACAAATCTCAGATAAATAAATATCTTATTTAAACAATTGAGTATATTTGGATTGTTTAAAAACCACACCACATCCTTTATTATTATGCAAACAATGTTCTCAATATTGATATTAAAATGTATTCATGAATTCGCGGTTGCATCACATTAAATAAGGTGACAAAACACCGATGCGTTTTATGGAAAATTGTCGGAACTGTTTGAGAATATTTCTTGGGAATGAAATGTTTGTGTGATTAGCGCCAATTGTAAGTGCTCGTTTTTATTAATTGAAAGCATTGAATTTTTTCACGGAGAAGGTTATCATGGAAAACCCCCCGAGATTAATTTCATTATTTAATAATATATAAACTAGTTGATTGGGTGGTCGGGGATTGTAGGACATGAGTCGGGGGTTGCGGGTCGTTTGTAGCGGCTCACATTTTATAATTTACTTGATTAAGTAATGGGTATTTACTAAAAAAATGTAGTTATAATCAAAGTTTTACTTCTAAATAAATTTTTAAATTTTTATTTTGTTTATTGGTATTGGTTATATCCTTTTCATTCTGCAACAATCTGGCTATATATTGACAACTATTTTTATTAATTATAAATAAATTGATGAGCGAAATAGCGAGGTTTATTTAATTTAATTTACTCCAAGCATGCTTTTTAATTATCCGATGTAAATCGATACATTTATAATTAAAAGTAGCGAAGTAAATTTTGTCACGTATTTGATCTTTTTTCTCTACGTCTCTCGTCGCTGTAAATTTGCAAGAGGGTTGACATTTATTGTGTGAAGAATGGTCGATGCGGTTTTCCATTCGCAGATGTTCACTTTGAGTGATGCTGTTGACTAACGTATATATAACATTTCATCTAAAGCTCCCCCTAATTTCATGCCTGAACTGATAGACCTCTTAAGTAAAAATGTTTGGTAGGATAACCGATTTGCACCCACACATAGGTGATAATTCTACACTTTATCTATTGTCCTGGAAAATCGGCCAGATCCTCCCTAATTGAAATTTAGATCCTGTTCCCGTTACATCCAACTAGATCACAATCCAGTACCAATCGAAAAAACTTTTCACATATTTTCCATTGTATAATATTTTTATTACAAATGCATTTAAACTTGCCACATTTGCAGTTTTTCCAATGGTTTCTAATATTTTACACAAACAACAGTCGTCTCAGTTGCGTAATGTTTGTGATAAAACGTAAAATAAAAGTGAATCTTCTACGAAACCTAAATAATTGTGAAAGTTGGATTGCTGCACATTTGTCTACGTTGTGTTAACATTCAACATAATTAGAACTATTTTTTTTGTCATTGTAATGTGCAAAAATGTATTTGTCCAGAGTATATTGAAATATTACAAGACCGGAATTAAAGCAAAATAATCATTGCAGAAAACGAGACCCGGTTTTAAATCGAAGTGAAAATATTCGATTATATAACGCTCGATTATGTCGAGGATAACATTTGCATTGTTTATTAAAAGATTAATCGTTACTTTAAAAATGAACTGGTTTTGTAATGATTAAAAAGCCATTATTTTATTTTATATGCAATCAAGTATTTGTTTATTGCAATAAATCTCGATTTTATGTGTAGTAAAGTAAGAAGTCAGTGCCAAATTTAATCTGCATCGAGCTTTTAATCGATTTTAATGTTGCCTTTAGCAATAAACATTCATTTAAAATATTTTCATACTTTCAATCTAAATAACAGTTACTGGCAACAATATATTTTTGAAGAAAATTTAGATAAATAATTCGTTTAATATAATTTCTGTAATGTGATAAACTTTTGGACAATATTTTACATTAATTTTCTTCGAAGTTTGCAGAATACGTTGCTAGTTGAATGAGAGCTTTAAATTTTCACCCGCATCATTTTTAACCGTTTAAAAATATGAAATATTAAATGAAATTTATGCGTCGAATTTTAATAGACCTTTCAACAACATATAAGTGATGGTAGCTTAGAAATATTTTGGATGAGTTGGATTGTTAGTTTAATAATTCGGGATATAATGCAAAAGGCGAAAAGAATTTTAATAAGCGTAAGTTAATTATTATTGATCACGTTGTTATTGAATTTGTAATTAATTGGGGAAGAAGTAATTAATTGAATATAAGGAACAAATAAATACAATAACCATCTGATATGATGAAAATTGATGATTGCATAAGAAATGCGTCATCTATCACCACCGCTGTGATAAATGGTCCGTGCGAATATCGCGGATGGAGGTAACAAATTGAATACCGGCATTTTTTGTTGTTGCTGATAAATTTATTTCTGAGTGTTAATTTATTTTTGTAATGGTGTTTGTTTTCGGCGCTGCTATTAAGCACGTGCACCTGCATATCAATATGTTGTAAAATTGAAAGATACGCGATTTTCCACTCCCCATAAATTTGGTTGGTAAATCAGAATTTAATGTTTCTAATAAAAGCTGACGATATACGAGGTGGCACACTAAATATTCAATTAGTCCATCTTGCAACTCAATAAATCAATCAAATATTTTTAGTAATGACCCAAATTGTATACATAGAAAACTTTTATCATTCCTGCTTTTGAAGTATGCACACAGAGATTAATTAAAAAAAATATAATGAAGCAGATAGCAGCGCATAAAACAAGTCAAAAAGGAAATTTATTGTTGCGTATATTTTTCCTGTATTGTATAGGATAGTTTCTGATTAAAAGAATCCAACTTACACACAATGCCAGTCCATTCAATTATGTTTCGTGTATTCGAAAGCTTTTCAGAAAATGCTTAACTTTCTACATTTACTCGAATGACAAAATAGTTGCAAGATTTTTGTTAATTTAATTAATATCTATTTAAATAATCTTCTATAAAAATAAAATAAAGGTTTTGTCTTGCTCAAAATCACCCCGTTTTATGATCTTTTTTGTTTTATATATTGTAGACACCAAATCCACTGTCTGTCTGTCTGCTTGTCCTGAATGTTTTGTAAGAAGTTGGCTCAGTTATGACTAATGGATGGAGCTTTGAAATTTTTACAGTACTAATAACTAACCTTGACTTAAAATTCAGGCTATACATTATATCTATAGGAGGTTTATGGCGAATTTATAGAACCGATTCAGCATTAGTAATAAATTTATAGTAATACTAGAGTCATATACCCATTTATGGTAATTTAGCATTGGCTTTAAGACTTGGCCTTGACAGTTCGTAATATTGAACTTCTGTGGCTAAATCCTTAAATTCTGTAGTAACACGCATGCGTTATGTG
Source organism: Tachinus sp. AB-2021 (assembly GCA_030264575.1). NCBI lineage: Eukaryota > Metazoa > Arthropoda > Insecta > Coleoptera > Staphylinidae > Tachinus > Tachinus sp. AB-2021. The sequence continues at coordinate 1,809 of JARJEC010094863.1, read as the reverse complement.
GGCGGGCAGCTATTAACGTCAAAAGCTGAGGAGCGTTGATGTGGTCATTAGCTGCGCCTTAATATAATGTATTAACCAATGTAATTTTTCTTATAATAATAAAATGACTGTAAAACATATGGTCATGTGGCGTCGGTCTATGTGTACACTACAGCATAATAAATAAAAAATTTATGTAAATATTGTCCATGTACAAGCGGCTAAAGTGCATTTAGTGTAAAAAGCGTGTTCGGTGTAGGACAAACGAACGCAGCTAAATCCGACACAAGCGTCCGTTCACACGCGCATGCGTAAATCCTCAAATTTATATTTAACTGCTTTGCATAAATTCATCACGTCTATATCTAAAGCTATATTTAATATTAAATTTATTTTTAAAGCTAAATCGCTTGGATAAATTCAGCATTAGAGGCAAAGTTATGAAGGTTCGAGTAGTTATAAAGAAGAAGTAATTGCAATTTTCTTCAACAGATGGCGGTTGCGCATTAAAAAATTGTTATTTTTTATTAAATCAATCACAATTTTATAATCACTTGATGTTAAATTGTATTTTGTTACATAAACTTAATTATAGTAAGAGTTTTTCTATTAAATATCTGCAACTACACAGTTCATCTGACATACATTATATGCAGCCATAGCAAAACTTATTTTAGCATCATCTATAGCATAAGTAGTAGCGTGCACGCTTTGTGTTCGAAAAATTTTTGTGGTTCAAATCTTTTGCACAGCATTTTTTTTTAAATTTATTTACTAGGTATAAAAATAAATTTTATACTTATACATAAATAAAATAAAGGTACTTAAAATTACCCCGTTTATGATATTTTTCCGTTTTATACATTCTAGACCAGGGTTGTCCAACCTTTTTGATGTTTGAGGCTATTTTTAGTATATTTTAATAATCGAAAGTACTTGCGGGCCGCAGTAACCAAAATTGTAGATATTAAAGCACACCACAATTGAATACTTTTTACTTAGACGCAATTATATATTTATGCATATATAAGAACACATGTATAAAAATAATTAGTACGAAAATAGTAGTGCAATACGTATATTTATTTGAAAAGTGTAACAATTGTACTAAAAAGTATTTAAAGTTTATTGCTTGTGGGCCGCACAGAAACTTAACGTGGGCCGCATGCGGGCCGCGGGTTGGACAACCCTATTTTAGACAATAAACTCACCATTACAAAAATTTCCGCCCGTTTATCTATCTGTCTATCGATCTGTCTGTCTATATAGGATGTAGTGTTTCCTAACTGGAGACGAAAAACCGAACTAAAAGTATTTAAAGTTTATTGCTTGTGGACCGCACAGATACGTAACGTGTGCCGCATGCGGGCCGCGGGTTGGACAACCCTGTTTTAGATAATAAACTCACCATTACAAAAATACTACAAATTTCATTTTTAGATCCTGTTAGGAAACATCGTGTATGTTCTAGATTGACTTAAATATTTTATAGAGGGTTGGCTCAGTCGTGTCAATGATAGAGCTTTGACATTTTTACACTACTTCTAACTAATCTTGACTTAAAATATAAGCTTTAGATTATATCGGTAGGAGGTCTAGAAGCAACGTTTGAAGGTTTGAGTAGTGCGAATGAACAAGTAGTTGCAGTTTTATCCTAACAGATGGCGATTTATGAATTAAAATATTATTTTTTATTAAATTATTTGAAAAAGGAAAAATTTTTAATGAATCAGAGATTTTTGTTATGCTAATTAAATAGTCGTAAATTGATTATCAATTTTCCACGATTAGATGTTAACGTTTGAGTCTTACATGAAGTTAATTTTTTGT
>JARJEC010094840.1:0-11547 GCA_030264575.1 Tachinus sp. AB-2021 | reverse complement strand
TAGGAGGGTAGACAGATAGTAGGTAATTTACATCTACAACTAACTTTGTACTGTTTTTATCTATATAGCTTTTACTTGAAGGTTTTGATAATAACCTCCTGATAGTTTTTTCACTTTTCCCTGTAATATTTACAGCCTCTTTTATATCTATATAATTCATGCGTCTACCTTTTATGTCTACTAGACAAATATAGTAAATTGGTCATGGGTAGACATAAATAATTCTTTGATTTTCAATTAAAATGGGTATATTTGACTATCCTAAAGTGGGAGGAGAAAGAGGCAACGTGAGGACGACCTTGACAAGCACCTTTTAGGATAACGAAGCAGATACTTCAGTATATTTTTATACTGAAGTATTTTTTTTGCATTATATAAATATATAATTAAAACTAAATATAAAAACATGTATAATGCTAACCATCAACTATTTAAAGTTATGATAATATAATGTCCGTAACTCCCTCTTGTTATAAATTCGGCTTCACTCCATTTTGCCGTTTTCCACCTTCAATACCCAAAAATAATTGAACTAAAAGTCCAACAAGGAAGAGGAAAATTTATTTTTCGTATTACATAAACACTACTTGCTTGTAGCATAAGGTAATTTTTCTATCATGCGAAATAAGCAAGTAGTGTTTATTTCGAACATTTATTTTATCATGTTTTTTAGAACTAGAAACTACCCGCCCCTAGTGTAGAATGAGCTAAAACTCCTCCCTGCTTTGTTTAAAAATGCTAAAAAAACCTATTAGTAATTTTTATTATATTTTTAGTACTATTTTTAGTACCTCTGTAATCCTTTAGTAACGGAGGTTGCTTAATGTAACTATAACAAATTTACTATCAACTATAACAAATTTACTAATTAATAAAACATTTTTACTACTATCTATAACAGTTGTTTTTATCTGTTATATTTTACCTATATTAGCATTAAGTTTTTCCCCTATGTCAAGTCCTAAATTATATCAGTCAAATAAAATTACTGAAGCTAGATACAGTTTTAGTTTAGTAGAAAAAAGGTGTTTATATCTTATTATAAGAGAAGTAAGGAAAAGATATATTGATACTGATACTGGAAATAAAAATCTTTTCGATAATTTAGTTTTATACTTTAATCCAGAAGATTTAGAACCAGCAATTGCAGGAGAGAAAAATAATAGTAAGATATATAAAGCTCTATATTCATTAAATGATAAGAAACTTAAAATAGATAATGAGAATGAGTGGCTGATAGTAGGACTTATTAATTATGCTCATCATAAAAAGGGCTCTCATATAGAGATAGAAGTATCTCATAAAATTCTTCCATATTTAGTAAATTTAGCTAGTAATTATACTGCATATAGTCTTAATGTAGCTCTATCTCTTAAATCTGAATACTCCCAACGGTTCTATGAAATTTGTTCTCAATGGAAAAATGCAGGTGGATTTAAGATAGAAATTGAAGAATTAAAAGGGAGATTTGGGATAAGTGATAAATATAAACTCTATGCTAATTTTAAAGATAGAGTACTTGAACCTGCTAAAAAAGAACTGAAAGAACTTTTTAACAAAGGGGGATGTGATTTATATTTTAACTATTCCGAAATAAAACAAGGTAGAAAGATTACTACCCTCAGCTTTAAAATCGTTACAGGAGAGCAAAAGATAGAGGATATTAAAGAGATTTATTATTTTGTAGGTAAAGAGCTGTATAATCTATTTGAAGTCGTTAAAAAGCCTAAAAACAAAGAGTTTATTGACCAATGCCTTAATAAAATGCATCTAGTGCCTGAGCTTATGAGGCATATACAGAATAAAATTAACTATGCTAATAAAATGCAGTTCCCTGCAGAAGTAAAAGTGCCTTATATCCGTCATATTCTCAATGAAGATATTATTGGAGCAGATATGGATAAACTAAAAGAAAAAAGAGAGAAGGAAGCTCAAAACAAATTGAAACAAGCAAATAAAAAATTAAAAGAAAAACAACCAAAAAATGAAGAAGGTTTTAAATCCTTCCAAACTTTATTTGATTAGTTATTAATTTATTCATGGAAAAATACACAACCTCGGACATAGCTCGGACACTTTCGGTCAGCGAACGGACAGCAAGAAGATACATAGAATCTCTTATAAATAAAGACAAAGGCAAATATACCATTTCTAAAAACCTATTTGATTTTATTATTCTATCACACTCTCCGGACAACCAACGGTCAAGACTCAGACAAGACTCGGACACTTCTATTTCAGAAGAAAATAATGAAATTTTTGATGTTATTGAGGGGTTTTCTAATGAAGAATATGCAGAATTTCAAAAAAGACTTATTGAATACCCTTTATTGAAAGAACAAATACAACAATCTGAGAATCACTTGAACACTATATTAAATGAATTAGAATATCATAAACAGGCTTATATAAAACAATTAGAAATACATGAGAAATTAATTATTTCTATATCCGAAAAATCAGCAAATGAAAAACTTATACTTGAAAGTATGCAACAACGCAACTTTATAGAGGCTAAAGAAAAAGGAATAGATAAATAATTTAATATTATTATTTACTTGATCTTTAATTATTTAACCTTCTACGCCAAAATAATTATTTATCTTCTGCATATTTCCATAAAAACCCTCCTGCAGTCTTATAAATACCTCTTGCATTAGCCCCTATACTTGAAGCATGTACTCCTGTATCCTCTGAGGCTTTATTTATACTTTTATAGGTTTTAATGTATCTTCCATTAATATCATACTGCTTTACTGCTCTCCATGAATAAGATTTCATCTTCTCTTTTTCCTTCTTAGTGTATTTAGTATAATCAGGTGGGCGAGACTTACCTGTAGCTATATTTCTTTTTCCTAGCTCTGAAGGGGTATTGATAAAGAGATTCTCTACCCTATTGTTAAGAGTGTCTCCATCTTTATGTGATACATAATGTTTTTCATTCATTCTCTCTAAGGAAGCAACAAAGCTGCTATATACTGCTCTGGGTACTCTTATCTGATGAATTTTATAATCAATCTGAACTGATATAAATAATTGTTTGTATATGGACTTTCTTATGGCTGAAGCCTTACTCTCTCTAATACCTGTTGTTTTACTATTTTCTCAGGAATATAAACAGTACCATTTCTTTTTCTAACTATAGTCCTTTCTAATGCTTTTATTCTGCCTTTATTAGAGACTAGAAGATAACCTTCAAAGCCTAATATCTCTTTCCATTGTTCGCCTTCTAAGTCTTCTAAAAACATATTTTGATAGGGATGTTGATGCTCCTTCATCTTCTTATTTCTTAAATAAAACACTAAAATAAAATTATTTATCTTATTCCATTTTGTATCTTGCAATATAATTTATTTTAATTCATCTTATGAGTATTATAGACAATAATAAAGGCGGGGTAAACCTTCCTAAGGGAGGGGATTTAGCCAAAAATGCTCTTAATTCTGCTGGCTCAAAAGCTACAGATAAACTTCAAAACCTAGCCGAAGATAAACTCAATGATTTAGCAGCTCCTGTTATGGATAAGATCAATGAGGTTAAAGGTAAGGTAGAAAGTGCTAAAGCTAAGCTTGACCAAGCTAAAGGAACCTTTAATAAGGCTCAAAACATTATGGGAGGAGATAAACTTGCTGGTTTTAATCCTACCTCTGGAGGTATAGTAGCTGGTGCAGCTACCAACTATTCCATAGTACCCTCAGAAATATTAGAGAAAGAAGCCTTACTCAATAAACTAAGAACCTACGGTGGTAAGCTCTCAGATTTATTTGGCGATTCCCACTTAGTATCCTGTACCGTTAAAATCAACGGAGAAGAAGTACTCACCGAGTCCAATTACGAACTAACCATCAAACAAAACACCGCAGAGCATGATGAATTTACCATCCAATGCCCTGCCGATGCCTTCGGAGAAGCCCAAGCCTATCCCTTATCCCAAACAGGAGCTTTCCTAGGAAAAAGAATGACTGCACTGTTCCGTCAATTTGGAAAAGTAACTTCTTCCTTTACTGGAATTATAACCAATGTAAGTAGCCGAAAACAAGATGGCTATAGCCTTATTACCCTAACCGGTAAATCCCCTACCATACTCTTAGAAAATGGTTTTGATAGCCAAAGCTATGAAGAAAAGACCCTTAAAGATATAATCACTACTGCTACCTCTGAGTACAATGGACTGTTGGAGTGGGACATCCGTCCTTTAATGGAGGAATCTTTACTTTATACGGTTCAATACAAGGAATCAGACTGGGAGTTTATTAAAAGATTAGCTACTAGATATGGGGAGTGGATTTATTGGGATGGTTCTAAAGTTGTATTTGGGGGATATGGAGGAAAGACCGTAGAATTACAGGAGAGTCAAGATATAAGTAGATATGAGCTTAAGATGCAATTAGTGCCTCAGAAGTTTACCTATCTAAGTTATGATGCTAAAAAGGCGGAGAACTATACGGTAAATTCTGATTCTGTATCGATAGAACCGAGTGTTAATCCGTTTCAACAAAAAGCGGTAAAAGCTTCTGAAGACGTATTTGCCAAAGTACCTACCAGTCTTTATAACCAAAGCTTACTAGAAAAAGGAGAACAGGAATTAAAAGACGCTGTAAAACGTCAAAGACAAACTCGTCAGAATGTATTTTTCTTAGAAGCAGATTCTGATAATCCAGAATTAAGAGTGGGAGATATTGTAAAATTAAAGGCTTGGATGCCCAGTCATGAAATCTTTAAATCGGGCAATGTGCCGTTAGAATCATATCGTATTTTAAGCATTAAACACACTTACGATCCAGCCGAAGGCTATAAAAACACCTTTACGGGAGTACCAAAGGATAACTTCACTCCACCGTATATGAATGAAGATGCCATACCCGAGTGTGAAGAACAATCCGCAATTGTAATGGATAATAACGACCCTGAGGGCTTAAGTAGAATTAGGGTGCAATTTCCTTGGCAAAAAGTTTATGGGGGACAAACGCCTTGGATTCGTTCGATTACTCCGTATGCTGGAGGTGGAAAAGGAATGCATATCGTCCCTGAAATTGGAGAGGAAGTAATAGTATCTTTTGAGAATGGAAATGCAGAGAAACCTGTAAGTCTTGGTTCTATGTTTAATGGAAAGGGTAAGTCTGGTCATGGGGGAGCAGGGAATTATGTGAAAGGATTGCAAACACCTAGTGGTAGCGGAATTCAATTTAATGACAAACATGGTCATGCTATGATTAATGATTCTGTAGGTGATGTTATGAAATTAAATGGAGCAGGTACTGCAAGCATTTATGCTAACTCTACTGGTAGTATTACCGTAGGAAAAAGTGGAGAATCCAAAATAACTATGAGTTCTTCCGGAGATATTACTATAGAAGGAAAAACTAGTATAGAACTAAAGGTAGGGGAAACTTCTATAAAACTTACTGAAAAGGATATAAAGGCTATGGCTTTTGAAAACATAGATGCAATTGCTTTAAAAGATATAGCTATAAGATCTCTCTCTGGGGGTATAGACATAACTTCTCCTGTAGGTAAATTAATCATTCTAGCATTAGAATATTCTATACAGGCTATTACTACAGGAAAAGTAAATGCTTCAACAGGGTTAAATGTAAGTGGAGGGATAATAACAGATATAAAATCTGCTTTAGTGAAAATTAATACTTAGTATAATGGGACAACAAGCAGCTAGAATATTAGTAGATACTGCAGGACATGCAGGTCCAATAATAACAGGCAGTCCTAATGTTTTGATTGGAGGGTTTCCTTCAGTAAGACAAGGGGATGGTTTTACTTGCACTTCACATGGTTTGGGAAGTGTTACAGAAGGTGAACCTACTGTATTAATAAATGGGAAACCGGCAGCAAGAATGGGGGATAAAACTTGTTGTGTAGGATCTCCAGACCTACCTACATTAGCTCCTATAAAAGGAGGAGGAACTTTAAAATCTTTTAATGGAGGAAATTTAGGTGTTGCAGGGTATAACATTACTGATTCTAATAATAATGGTACTTATGACTCTATAGAAGGGAGTGCATCAGCACTTCAACTTAATTCTAGTAATAAATCCAAAGCATTAGGGTTTGATGTAAATGAAAATTCAGAAACTAATATTTTAAATATATCAGGAAAAGCTCAATCTACTTATACAAATGGAGTATATAATGGAAATATTAATGGAGAAGGATCTATAGTTTCAGGTAATTCAGAAAAAAATATTAGTACAAGTTGGGGGAATTATAGTGAGAAAAATAATTATGACATTTTATATGGTTCAGCTGGAGCTTATGCTAAATATGATGGTCTAGGTTCAGAAATAGGGGGGAATTATAAAGTAGGGGGATATTCTGATACAAAAAATACAAATATAAACATAGGGGGAGGAGCTGTTGATGTTAATAGAACAACTACCAATGATTTTTTATATTCGCAAGGAAGTGCATATGCAGGTGGGAGAGGCATCGGAATTGAAAACAAGACAGGTGTATATTCTTATACAAGTAATACAGAAGGTAATGTATTAGGAGTAGGGGTAAAGGAAAATACTAGTGTAGATGTTTTATATGTAGATGGAAAAGCAATTCTTCATACAGGGCAAAATGGAGTTGCTGGTTATAATGTATTAGGTAAGGTAGCTGTAGCATCTGGGCAAACAGAGATAGGGATAGGAAACGAAGATAGTTTTTCTGGATATGGTGCATTGGTTGCTGAAGGAGATGTTTTATATGCACAAGGAGGGGCAAAAAATGAACTTTATCTTTTAGATGATGAAAATAAACGGATAGGTTTTCAGGTAGAAGGTGGTGGAAAAGCAGGAGAAGCGTCAGGTGCTATAGGGGGAAGGTTTAGTAATATGTTTATAGATGGTAAGGTAACTGCTGGAGGAGATGTTGGGGCTGTTGGAGCATATGGAAAAGGAGGACTTTATTATGATACTGATGATTACTTACTTCATGCTAATATTGGTGGAGATTTAGCTTTAGCTTTAGGAATAAAATTTGATGCTGAACTAACTCTAAAATTTAAACCTTTTGTAGATGCATATAATTATTTTTTTGGAGATGATGAACCTACAACTCCCGCTCCTGTTATTAAACCTGTTATAATCCCAGGGGTAATTATAAGCGGATGCTCTACTGTATTAATAGGCAAAAATACTGCTCCCCCAGTAGAAAAAGAGACAGAATATACTGGTTCTGGCTGGGGACATGACCAAAGACAATGGCTTGCTGATAAACTAGGAATAGATAATGATATAAATAATTTATTTGATGCTGGAGTCCTTTCTATGTTGCAATTTGATGAAGCTAACCTTACAGGAGATGCTTTGGAAAAAGTAAAAAATGACCCTGCTATGATTGCTAGAGAAAATGAATTAGCAGAAAAAGTAAAAAATGATCCTCGCTATGGTAAAGAACCCTTTACTTTAGAAGATTCAAAAGGTGTAGGTTTTGGAGGAAACCGGGCACCCTACGATATGTGGGAACAAGCAAAAGACCCGTTTAATCCTAAACATAGAGATACTTGGGATGTTGCAGGGAATGAGCTTACTTGGCTGGTACGGAATACGAATGTTGCTTCTACAGTAAATGTATCGGCTGACGGGAGCATGACTATGAACCATAGTTTTACCGATGTGTTTGACCTACGTCCAAGCGAAGGAAGAACCGGAGCTTACAATACCGTTACAGAAATAACAGGTATTGGATACCATGATATATTAGGAGGAAATGATGAACTAAAAATAAACGCAGAATGGACTTCAAAAAAATAGCCACCGCCTTACTGTTGGCAAAAGTAACCCTGTCTTGTACGGAACAGGAAAACCGAATAAATGCCAACCAAAATAAAAATAAAGATCCTTTTTATATAGAAGATAGTGGATATGATTATATTCGGTTCCCTTTAATTAAACCATATGAAGTTAGGTCACTTAATAAAGGAAAAGAATGGGATATAAATGGAGAGCCAGAAGCTAAAACTATTCAAGAAACTAATAGAATTCATGGAGTAAAAAAAATAAATTTTATTCAAAACTTTATTATATGTTATTGTGAAGGTATTAGAAAAGTAGGGCAAAAAGAATATCCTATTGCAATAATTAGTGGAGAAAGATATTCTCAAGCATGGTTTATAATTATTCCTGAAAAAAATATAAATAAAGGCTTTACCACAGAAGAAGAATTTATAATGTATTTACAAGAACAAGGAATAGAAAAAGAGCAAATCCAATGGAAGACGCCTGATGAATTATTTAAAGAATTCTCAGATACTTACTGCCTCCCATGGATACCTAATTGTTCTTCTTAATAAAATAAGAAGGTTTATAATGAATGGTAAAAATATTTTTGTTTTTTTAGGATTAACCAGTCTAATTTTTTCTTGCACTCAATCTGTTGATAGTCTAGAAGAAGTTATGAATAAAAATCAAAATTCTTTTATATGGAAGATTTACTACAGAAACAGAATTCATGAATTATTTAAACAATTTTCTGATACATATTACCTTCCTTGAATTCCTGATTGTACCCCTAATAATTAATAATGAAAATAAATTAGATCCTATCCAATGATTATTAAAGTCCTTATTTGGTTTGCATACATATTCTTTTTTATCTTTTTATTTTTTAAAGGATTTAAATCTAAATACTATTCAAAAACTATGATTATTTACTTGTTGTTATCTCTTTTTTCTCCTGCAATTTGTTTTGTAATTTTTACAACACCTTTATACATATATAAAATATATAATGACAATAAAGTTCCAAATCTTTTACATTCATATTTTATACCTTTTATGGTTTCTACAACATTAGTTTTTCTTGCTAATTCTTTTATTTTAATTGGTAGAATCTTAGTAGATAAACTGACAAAAAATAAAAATATTCATTACTTAAATCCTGTAGAAAATAAAAAAAAAATAGCAAAACACCTTTATGTTTACATTTTTTCGTTAAGCAGTTTGCTTATCCTTTCCTATCTTTGGTTAATAGAAAAATAATAAAATGAAAAAAATAATATGTTTATTGGTAATATCTCTACTTTGTTCTTGTGAAGTTAAAGTAGGTAAAGATGCTGTAAATAAAGAAGAAAATAAAACGTCTAATCAATATCCTATGAATGCCAATATATCATTCCCCCTCAAACCAGAATTAACAAGAGAATATTTACAAGATAATTTTTGGAAATGTAATTATGATACCGCAGGAGAAGATTTAAAGTATTGGATTATTTTACCTAAAAACATAAAACCTACTAATGTAAAGCCTATAAATGTAGGAGCAAGTTTAATAAATATAGGAACCTACCAAGTTATAAATAATGATCCTTATTTAGAAGTAAATGTTTATTACGAAAAACTAGACCAATTAATTCAGCCTCTTGATTGGTTATTGAGTAAATTAAATGCATCAGGAGATTCTATAATAAACAAAAATAATATTACTACTCCAGAAGGTGTTATTTATAGTGACATCCTAACTTCTAAAAAAATGAAGGATAAAGAAATAATTTCTAGAAATACTGTGTATAGAAAAAGAAACTTATATTTTTATGTAAGAGCTGATACTGATAAAAAAGATTATGAAGGTTTATCTAAGAATATTTTTCATATCACATCTAATTTTGGTTTAGAAAAATAAGTTGAAAAATGAATATGTCAAATACAAAATATTCTTTTCCTATATGGAATAAATTAACAAAAGAATATTTACAAGATAATTTTTGGAAATGTTTTTATAATTCAAATGATCCTAAATATCATTATTGGTTGGTTATACCTAAAAATGTTAAACCTGTATCTATTGATCTTATAAGTATTAATGAACTAAATATCTATATGATAGGGCAATATGTCCGAATAGATGATTCTCCTTATCTAGAGGTTAATGTAGGGGTAGAGCACTTAGATTTTGAGATAAATTGTTCTGATTGGTTAAAGAAAAAATTATTTATGATGAATGAAGAAATTCTGCAAGAAAAAGAATTTCATGGTAAAAGTACAGGGACATATCTAGATGTTTTAACCAGGAAAATAATGAATAATGGGGAAACAGTCATCTCTAGATATACAACTATTAAAGATTCAGATACTTTATCTACAGGAGCAAACTATTTTTTAATGAAAGTTTGTACTTATGAAAAAAATTATGAGGAATTATCTGACAAAATATTTCATATTGTAACCAACTGGAACCTTATCAATAAAACAACATGGCAACTAGGAGAACCTTTAAAACCTTTCACTTATAAATCTAGTGAAAAAATTTCTTTCTATATTCCTTCTTCATGGGAGGTTTTTATAGATAATCAGGACAGTACAAAAACAAAACAAAAATTTTTATTTAAGCAAAAAAATGAAAAGATAAATATAAGTGTGATTAATTCATATTTTTATTCTGAAGATAATTTAAATTTAGAAAAAGTTTTTGAAAAATCTTTCAGTAGGCTTATGAATTTAGAAGGCTTAAAATATCAGTTAGAAAAATTATCAAAAATTGGTAAAATACTGAATCCTAATATTTATAAGTTATGGTATACTCAAGGAAATATAATTTTTGATGAAAATAAATCCAAAGCTAATCTAATGATCTATATAATCCAAACAGAAAAAGGATGGTATTATTTTGAATCAATAGGATCAGAGCCCAATCTAGAAAATTATAACTGGGAGATAAACAAAAGATGTTTGGAGTTAATAGTTCAATCTTTTAATAATCTTAATTTTGAAACTAAAGAAGATATTAGTACTATAGAAAAGAGAAAAGAGAAAAAAAGCTATTACAAAACTGTAAATGGTAAAAACTACACAGAAGAAGAATGGAGAAAATTTGAACAAGAGCAATGGGAAAAATACTCTACTAAATACAATTTAAGCCATTCTGAAAATAAAAATAGTTTTTTAGCTGATTAGTTAGAGTTTGTTAAACTCCTAAATAATTATCTCTTCTGTATCAGTATATCCAATAATTCTGTTATTTGTTCTACTGTATTCAAATATTCTATCTTATCTTCTTCCTTGATTTCATTAGAGAAATTAATCTTCTTAGCTATTTGATTGAAATTATTTCCTATCTTATTCAATTGATATATTAAACTATAATCTATTCCCTTTTCTAAAAATGTCTTTTCAGATTTAAATAATAATGCTTTTAAAAATTTATTCTTTGATATTCTATCAGGAATATTTTTAAATAATATTTCTTCTTCTTTAGAGTTTAACCAAATAGTAATTTTTTTATTTACTTTATCTTCCTCTTTTTTCTTAGGTCTTCCTCCTTTATTTTTATAATTCCTTTCTTCCATAGCCTTCTAAGTTACATAAAAAATGCGACCGAAGCGAGCATTTTCTCCCGCAGGGCAAGGCAGTTATCTGAAAAGTAAACGCTAGTTTTCTGCGTCAGATAACACACCTTGCAATTCTATTTAAAGAACAAAAAGCTACCTAAAAAAACCAGTATCTTTTTTTAACAGGTTTAGGGTCTTCCTTTGGTGCTTCCAACAATAACATAGATTGTTTAAGGTCTTGGATTCGGTTCTCCTTCTCCTCCAATAGAATATTTTTA
>JARJEC010094725.1:0-12282 GCA_030264575.1 Tachinus sp. AB-2021 | reverse complement strand
TAAGGATTTTCGCATGCGTGTGAACGGATTTAGCTGCGTTCGTTTATCCTGCACCCAACACATTTTTTATTCCAAATGCACTCTAGCCGTTTGCAAATATATATATATATATATATATATATATATATATATATACATATATATATATATATATATAATATTTATTTTAAGTTTACACCAAAGCACGTTTATTTATTATGGTGTAGTGTACACATAGACTGACGCCACATGACCATAACACCGCTCCTCACCGAATCGTTGGCGAACGTAGCTTTTGAATAGTTGCTCGCCCACATAGCTCATGCGTATTACTACCGAGTTTAAGGATTTAGCAACAGAAATTCAATATTACGAACTTTTAATGCCAAATCTTAAAGCCACAGCAAATTCTAAATTTGGGTATATGACAACTCTAGTATTTAATTCGGTAATTAAATTTATTGCTAAAGCTAAATCGGTTCCATCAATTCGCCATTACTCGAGTAGATTAGTAGTCGCAAATCGGACCTGCAACATGTCGACGTTAGAGCGAAAGACATATCACCATCGAATTTATCGAGGTACATTTTAATGCCTGTCTGACAATATGCAATTTATTATTTCAAATGTACAGTTTTATTTTTTTACACTTTGTTATTAATAATTTATCTATTTCAAATTCATTTATTGCTTGTTTTTGATTATTACTATATATGTTGGAGCGGAAATTTATTCTCTTCTTCAACGCTGCAATAGTATATATATATATATATATATATATATACATTTATATATATCCAAGGTAAAATATAGGTTATATAGCGACAATCGCCATGTTAAAAAATATTTTTATCAATTTTTTTTATCTTATTAGTTATTTTTGTATATAATTTTAGTTTTATATATATTATTGTAGCGCTTTGAAGAGAATAAAATTCCTCGAATTCAAACATGTATAACAATAATCAAAAACATACAATAAATAAAATTGAAATAGAAAAATTATTAATAACAACTTTAATTACTATAAAAAATAAATAAATACAGTAATAAACAAAATCCATATTAATCGTATATTTTTATTTTTTGTTTAATTTCATTTTCTCCAAAGCCCAGGAAATTCATTCTAGTTTCAATGTTGTGGCGGATTGTTTAGCTTGTCTGTTTTTGCACCGCCGTTCCACGGGCACTCTTGGCGACATGTTCACGGTGCAAGTTGCAAATACTAATGTACTTGACTAAACCAACGCGTCGGACAGTCCGTACACTGTTAAGTTGAGTGGCCTGACCTGTGTGAAACAGAGTGGGGGCTATTTGCACGACAAAAATAAAACTTTACTCAATTTAGTCAACTAAATTGTTTTACTATCCAATCGACTAAATTAATCTGTTCGCACTCGGATAGTAACTAAACTACTCCCTACCCTACTAAACTACTCGCCCTAGTGCGAATGAGCCATAAGTGACTCAAATATAAAAAAGTTGTTATAAAAAAAATACATAGTAAGGCAAATATTTTGATTGTAAGATTTCACTTTCGCATTTAAAGTAAACAAGATCTAGTGTAGAAATGGTCATAAATGTGTCCCTGTTGCGGCGATCTTTTGCTACAAAAGAGTAGGCACAGTAAATCTTCGTGAAAAAGAAAACGGTATCTCACTTGATATTTCGCTAATTATACAATATAATTATATACAATTTTATAATATGATTGTTCATGTGCATATTTTTAATTTTATTTATTCAAATAGTAATTAAATTTTATTCGATTTATTATAAAATAAAACTTGACAAAGATTTGCAAGCGAATCGTAATCGATTGTTTGTATAAGATTAATACACAAAAAGGTGTATACTGTAATTATTTTAAATAAATAAAACATAATGGAATTAGATATATTAAAATATGAATACAATCAATAATTTAATAAAATTTAATTTTTGAGTGAGTGAGTGAGTGAGTGAGTGGGCGGGTGAGTGAGTGAGTGGGCGGGTGAGTGAGTGAGTGAGTGAGTGCGTGAGTGAGTGCGTGAGTGAGTGGATGACAGAATGGGTGAGTGAGTGACTCGGTGAGAGAATGAATGAGAGTGGGTGTTTACACATATTTCGTGAATACAGAGGTACTCACTTTGCTGATATGAGAAAATAGTTTTCTAAAATTTCGTAATTTCCCCAAAAAATCTAGATTTTTTAAATATAATATAATAAATTCTAAAATGGCACAAATGCTTTAAAATGCATCATATATTGTCTAAGTAAAAATAAACAAAATTGTTAAAGCAGTTTTCTAAAAATAAAAACAATGTTTGAAAATAGTTGTTTACGTTTTTCTAAAAATTTTAATAGTTTTACATTTTCATGCATACCTGATATAATTTGTAGGTTAGAAGGCTTAAAAAAACTAAACAATGTCATTTAAAAACAATAAGTCATGGGTTATCCTATCACATGTTGCAATATAAATAACTAAACGAATTTTAAGATATAAAAATCGTATAAAATTTTATTACGTGTGTACTTAAGACTTTTATAAAATAATTAAATCAATTTATTCACATAAAATAAATAATAAACAATTTATTTGTAGGATAAATAAAGGATTTTTTAATCACTTAATACAGCTTCTAACATTGCACAAGAGTTGCAGCCCTGTCGACAAGTTGGAAAAAAGTAGATTTAATTTTAGAACAGAATTTAAATAAGTAAACCTACGACATTGACCGGAGGTAATTCTTCTGACAAAAGCAGGAAGTTTGGTGCAGTGCAACAAAGCAGGCGGGGCCCGGTCATCCATCGGCCGATTTGTATATTATATTATTATAACATCAAATTTTGAATGGGGGTCAAAGTTTATAAATCGTCTTGCTTGTCAAAAATGTATTTAAACATGTCACTAACGGCAATATTTACTCCACATTCCAAGATTAGGTTATAATAACTGTTTATTTAATAATATTACAACTAATGGAGCATTCATCGGATTGATAAGATAACAATTTTCTAAAGCCGATGTTCACTTGTTTTGTTTGCTCTGAGCGATTTGATAGATTAAAATGAAGACACACCCCAGATAAATACAATCCAACTTTGACAAGTCTATTGTTGATTTTATATTAAACGTTTCAATTAATTAAATGTTTATTAAGTATATTACCTTTTTTAATATTCCTCTATGGGCAATTAAAGTTGAAACCAATAATCACTTTCCCCACTGATGAGCACCGCTCGGCACTCTCCACTTATATCCAAAATATATCAACGGGCCTGAAATTACTGAAGCATACGCCCCATCGATTATTGACCACTCGTTACAGATAACTACGACTCGCCTCGATAATTACTATCTACTACAGTCCGTTTGGCGTCAATTAATAAAAAACTTCACTACAATATTCGTTCGATTATTAGTTAAAAACGGATTTCTTATCGGAGTCGCGTACCCGCTGCGGTTTCATCTGTACTCTAACGGGCATATTAAAACGAAGCTGCGCACGCACATAGCGGCTTCCCAGTTTAGGTCATAAAATACATGCAACAATTTTGTTTCTTTTGGATAGTTGACATACGTGCGAATTTTGATTGCGTTGTTACTACAAAGAATGAAACCAGCGCTTTCATGCGTTAAAAATGAAAACTAAAATCGACATTTTTTCACGACGTTGCCATGACTAAAAAAATACTCTTATTGAACGTTAACATAAATAGAAGCACTTCGATTCCTTTCAGCCGAACAAAATTATAAAGTAAAAAAATAAAATAAGTATAATGAAATAAGGATTTTTTATTATGACAAATTCAGTGAATATCAAAAATACATACTATAATAAAAAACTACACATGTTAAAATTGTTTACGCTACACAATAATAATTCAAAATTATCAATCAAAACATCATAGCAGGATATTATGTAAGTATTGATATGATAGGTTAATTATCAAAACATAACCATACCAAAATATTTTATTAAATATTTTTAAAACATTTCAAGTCATTGATGTTAATTCTAAAAAGTTTTGATTTGAATTTAAAGTTTTTAATTTTTTTTAAATGATGAAATTTTACAATATGATTTTTTTTTAATACGGCAACACCGCCGAATAATCTGGCATCTGTCAAAAAAACAACGATTTTGATACGTTTTTATTTTGGAAAAATTATAAAACAAAATATATTTTATAAAAATTTAACAAAAAAAAGTGTTATTTGAAGATGGGAAGAAGAAGTAGATCGAAATCGCCAAGAAGGCGAGAAAGAGAAAGGGAAACCAGATATAGAAGAAAAAGATCTAGAGATCGATCTAGGGAACGTGATAGAAGGAGACATTCAAGTGAAAGAGACAATCATAGAAGGTATTCTAGATCTAGATCTCATTCACCATTCGAGAAAAAGTCTAAGGCTCCTGTTGAACGGCCAGTTGTTTCGGAAGCTGATTTGGAAGGAAAGTCCCCAGATGAACAGGAGATGATGAAAATGATGGGTTTCTGTAATTTTGAAACTACTAAAGGGAAGAAGGTAGATGGAAATGAAGTGGGTAATGTTCATGTTATACTTAAAAGAAAATACAGGCAGTATATGAATCGTAAAGGTGGTTTCAATAGACCTTTAGATTTTGTTGCGTAATTCTTATAGAAACAAACGGGTGTACGGACTGTACCTTCATTAATCAGGAATAGCATAATCCTCATTCAATTTGTAAAATTTTACCTCATATTTGTCATTCTGCATAGTTTTTTATATGTATCAATCATACCTCTATGCTTTAGTTAAGTTAAATATTAACAAGTGTTAACTGAATCTGTATCGATTATAGGGTGTGTAATAGTTATATTATTTTAATGAATAAATTTACTTTTAATAACTTACATTTATTTCATTTTCCCAATGAACCCTGTAGCACTCGATATTTTAAATTATTGAATGTTGCTATTGAATACTTTAACGAGACTTCCACCACTACAATATGCTGTTAACTCTCGAGTAGTCACGCTGCCTTTTATAGCAAAAGCGGATGACAATCATTGATTTTAATTTATTCATTATTATTTATTGTCTTTACATATTTTCAAACTTGAAGTTCTATGGAAATATTTCTTTTTAAATAGTAACAAAGATGGAAATTAACAGGTGCTGTTTAAACAGCAACATTTGTTGTTGCTTTTGTTTCAATTATAAATCACAAACTATTTATTTAAATATTATAACTTAATTATATTGAAAATTATGCGCACTATCAACATTGCATATATACATTTTATGTTGATTATTATATTTTAAGAAGGTGCTGAAATACATAACCTTGTAAGTAACTTTAAAAGTAAAGTAAACTGCTATGCAATCTACTGTAACTTAAAAAAAAAGTTAAAATTATAATATATATATACTTTATTTTACGCAGATTTATTTATTTATATTGGATATCGTCGTCGACACCACCTAACTTAGTTTGCTCAATTTTACATGAGAATAAATTTTTTTTCTAAAAACTAGGCTTTACAGAAAGCGAAGTTGCATTTTACATCGTATAGCGGTTTATTTTAACAAAACCAAACATTACCAGCTTGTGTACAAAAAAATGTGAAGCCAGTGATATTAAATACTTGATTTGCCTAAAAACTGAGATAGGTGGTGTGTTGGTGTGGTGGCGACGATATATATATTTCCCCGACACTATACAACCCAAACAGAAACGATGTGAACAATGGAAATACCAAAGCTGGCAAATAATAATATAACTCGATTTTTGGCAAAAATGAGTTAACAATCAAATGCATACAATTGTTTCACTCTTCATAAGAGATCATCAGTGCACCTTAGTGATTTCCGCATCGCATTGAAGCAAAATTTGAAAAGAATAATTGATTTACGTGTTAGTGCCACCGCAAGTAATAATTAAGTAAAAGTGAGTGATCGTGTGCCCTTCTCAATTAAAAAACAACAAAATATAAAAGAAATGTTTTATTTATTAAAAAATTTATTTAAAAACATCGTTCCGCCGTTCCTCATTGGGGATTAATCCATTTGACAGAAGTGTCAGTTATGTTTAGCCAATAATGGCCACATTGGCCACGATTTTGACCATTTGCTATAATTAAATTAAATAAATTATAATTATGATTGTTTTGAGTTTTGTTTAACAGTGTTCATGACTACTTGGTTTAGAAAAATAATATTAAGTTTATAGTTAATTTAAATATATTATTTTTAAGTTATTTTAATATTTCTAAGTTATTATACATCGTTGAAATCAGAATAAAAAATGTAATTTTTTAAGCAAAAATTCAATATGGAACCCATTTAAAATAAGAAACTGTCCATTTTTACACCCTGTATGTAACAATAGTTTTTAGGACATATCTACGTTTATCTTAACCAATAGAGTAATTTTTGTTAACAAATATTTTTAATAAATTTTATAATAAAGGAAATAACAAGTATTTTATAAAAACGGATTTTTCTATTTTATTATTCTCTTCAGAACTAGAAGGAAATTTAAAAAAATTCAAAGTACATCTGAATCAGAACAAAAAGCTGCACACCTTTGTCCATTTAACTGACTTGCTACTCAATTCGGGACACCTTATATTATAGTACTTTAGAAATTATTGCATTTAAAATATGATATCAAATTGCAATCAAAAACGAAAATTGTTTCTAAAAGATAACCTTATATAGAATCTAAACTTTACTGAATAATTTAATATTTAACACATTGACTGCCAGGTTAAATTTCAGTTACATACAGGGACAGCAACAATGATTAAGGATTGATTAAATGACAAAAGTATACACTTGTGGTAATACGTAAAAATGAAAATCTAAAAGATGGGATTTTTCATAGGCAGAACTAATATAAATTAATAGCGTGATATATATTTAAAAAAAAAACAAACAACATTTATTGCACATTAAATTTTATAACAAATTAGAATTATATATCATATATTTAATAAATTTCGATTATACACACATTATAAATTGAATGTACACACAAAACCACCTTTGACGGCAACTATGATTAGGGAAATGAGCACAGCAAGTAGGGTGTTCAGACAGTCCAACTTATTGCTTCTGTACCTACTAACCATAATGCAATAATATATGAGCAATAATATGATAAAATTTCAATCTAAGCGGAACGAAGCACATTATTTTTGCCTACTTAGGTTGAAGGAAATGTAAGATGAGACAATGAATGAATAAAGCAGACTGTAAATGACAGTGATACAAAAGAAAATTGAAGAAGGGAACTCTGTTGGTTCGGACGCAGCCAGAATGAGCCGATTATGTTGAACATGGAAAGCAACAAAATGAGACGATGGAATGTAGCAGACTGCAAATAACAATGATACAGAAGAAAATTGAAGAAGGGCAACTCTGTTGGTTTTGGACACAGCCAGAATGTGCCGATTATGGCGAACATGGAAAGTAAAATTTATGGAGAAAGATCAAGCGGAAGGCCTCAACAAACTTCTAATCCCTTACTTAAATTTAAAGGAGGCTGGATCACAAGACCTATGTTAGCCTGCCATACACGTTCCTTGGCAGGCCTCACAGTTATGTCCGCTCAGGCAGCAGGAAGTCCAACGGCCGGAACATGAGTTTGCTCGAGCAGTGTCAGGTCCAATTAAACAGGAGAGTGCATGGCGACCATATGGGGTTTTCAGTCTAATCGCCGTTGAAGGTACGGCTGGTCCAACATGAACAAGAAGGATAAAGGAAAAAACAACTTCGACACACCATGGGTATGAGAGGAATGATAGGTGAAAAAGGATAACAGAAATTTTGTTAATTGAATTATTGGTGAATCATAAAACATAAAGACAAAAATGTTCATAATAGATAAACTTATGTTGATGTTTCAGTATAAATATCCACATTATTTTGCTCACTTATCACAGGACTTCAAATTTTTTTTGGCTAAACATCATAAAATGACCTAAAATGTCCATGTGTGGGTGCGCGAGTGAACTCTCATTGGGACCGCCGAGCATTTTTCTTTCAAGAATCCCTGAATTCCCAAATTTTCCAAATAATCTACTAATAGAAGAACAGACAGGTATGGCGCAACATACCATAATATGTGAGGCAATATCTGAAAATTATTTTATTTTTAATGGAAAGGTAATTCATAGATATTCATAGATTTTTTTTGGCCACCTATTACTTTATTAATACTTATTGTGTTATTAAAATATTATTCGCATTACAAATTTGTAGAACAATTAAATTACACATAAAATTCGTGTAAGACTAAAATATTTGACAACTGAAGTTGCAGTTTAGGTTTTCCACTGTTTTGCTTTGGACCATGTAGAAGAATGTTTCCCAGGGATAGTAGACAAAAATAAAATTTGTGTAACTAAATAATAAAAAATGTTTAGAAACCAATAAACTGAATAATGTTACTTCTTTTTCTTTTTTAAGATAGGTTCATCTGAGGCGTTCTCTGTCTCAATATCACTGACATGTTGCTCAGAAATTTCATCAAGATTTACAGAAACTGACCCATCCATTGCCGATTCATTATCACTGTCTTCGTTTCTTGCTTTTTTTCGATTATCCAAAGCAGTTTTCAACTCTAATATTCTAAAATCTCGTGATGTTCCTTGTCCAACAAATTTAGCTAAATCAACTTTTGTTTTTTTTGACAATTGTATCACCGTTTTGCTAAACAATTCCATTTCATAAATTAATTTTGGAATTAGTCTAGTTTCACGTAACACTTTCGTTTTCTGCATGTTGGTATCCTTTTGTTTTTTCTGTGGAGACAATATTTGTTCCATCTGACATTTATCAATGTATAGTATAAAATTGTAAACAGTTTCTGATAAATGTTTACCAGCATGTTTCACAACTCCTTCAAAGCTAAAATTGAATAGAATTTTACATTCTTATGTAAACATTTACCAAAATCAGCATTTTTACTCACCAAGCACTTTGAAATGCTATATTTATTTTTGTAGAACGTATCAAAAAGTATTTTGTTAGATTATTCAAAGTTGTGAATAAATGTGTAATAATTTTAATTATAGCTTCCGAACAAGGACCAAGTGGGGCTGACATACTGCTGACTATATTCATAATTGTAATAATCTGACATAATTGACAACAAATACTTTTTTCCTTAGATTTCAAATATTCTCTTCCTAAAACAAAATTACTTTTTTAGGTGGTTATATCTGAAAGTCAATGTTTCTGGTCGCACTTGGATCCAGAAAATTGGCGATTGCTATTACTGTAACTGAAAGTAACAGTTCCATACTACAAAACACTTTCTGGCAGCATATAGCAGCCAGAAAGTATTTGACTGAAAATAGGCAGTTACAAGCTACATAATACATAAATCAATTAATTGTTAAACTGCAGTTGCCTAAACAACGTTGTGTTCACCACGGCCGAAATACTCTTTGCTGTCATCGCCAGACTCGTCCAGCGAAGTAGTACTTTCTGGTCTTGATAAACAAAAACCTATATTTTTACAGAATGAATTATAAAGTGGAAACTGTACATATTTATAATATAAATTGCATTTTATTGTACAAAATACATGTTTCTGTTAAAATTTAGCGGCCCTAAATATTATTTTAGCCGGCCTCTAAATTTTTCTAGTAATATTGTTATTCGCTAAGTATAAATTCAAATTGTCTGTTAAAAACAATCTAATAGGTTCTGCTAAAAATTCATAGTATAAGCTTGACAAGGTTGCAAATGTGGGGATTATATTTTGCTCAAACCGGTTATTTGTTATAAAGTTCCAACATCATTATACATCATATTACTTATTGTGTTTGTTTTGTTTGTGTTTGGTGTGTGAATTGAAGTATAATGTGTAAGCAAGAGCAAAATATAATACAACAATAAATATTGCATATATGAGTATAATATATATATAATAACCTCAACTTAAATATATATATATATATATATATGCATGATCAAATAGCAAATTAGACTCTGGACTGCTCCCATCAACCACACGTCTCAAACTTGCAAATAATGCCATTAGGTGAGCTAGTAGTAGCACAACCGAATTACCGAATTAATGCATCAAGTGTTAAAGTATTTGTTACTAAATGTCATTTGGCTAAGTAAAGTTTGCCATTGCATTTGCAGTGTTGTCAGATTAGTTAATGCACAACTTTTTTGTATGCACAGTTTAAGGCTTGAACAATACATATGTATTTCGCCCAAGGCCACGTTACTGAAAAACATTTAGAGAATGTAGGGATAACATATCCGGCTCAAAGCTGCAATGTATATGTAATTTTAATGCAGAACTTAGCTAGATGGAATGTCATCCTGTAATTTTACTACTTTATCAAGAGCACCGCATTAAATTAATCGGTAAAATTTTCTCTTGGGATTTTCACAATACATGCACATAAGTTATATTTAACATATAAAATCATTATAATTTATAAATAATGCCCCTTTTCTATTTTATTTGCATATAATCATTTATAGGTTATTGGAAGTTACGAATTAATAAATAGATTTTCAAATAAAACTTGTTTTACGACATCAAGCAGACCACTTACAACATAGGCTGCAAGTATGAGATGTTATAATACAATGGAATTTAAATGCCGTGATTGCCGTTTTACCGCGTTTATTCTACCTGTCAAACAGTTTTCTAAAAGTCCCAATTTTAACATATTCTTACAATAAAATTGTAAACTGATTTTTTATTGTAATGTAAGAATTACCAAAAAGCTAAAAGATTTTACGCAGAAGTTAAATAGCGGATTAAAAGCAATTCACAATATGAGCACTAGCTGGTTTTCAGCAGTTGTTTTCAATAGAGTTAACATAAATATACTAACATCATATACTATCTGCAAATTATACCAAACTAGTGCATGCATATTTCAAACGTTCAAACATCTTAGATTTTCTAACTCCGAGTGAAACATTTGAGATGATCAGAAAGACAAACAATAAACTTCCACCACATATGGTCGTAATACCAGCAGCACTAATTAAAATTGATATTTCAATAATAGCTGCTCATATCAACGTATACGCATAATTCCATGTAATAGAACCAAACACATTTCAACTCAATAAATTAACTTCAGTGCCCAAGAAATATAATAATGAAACATTCCTCATTATTGATACCCCTCAAACACTTCTAGCAATAGATTATGATAATCAAATGTATTTTGAGACAACTACCGATAATCTGATACGATCAACAAAGCTTCATACAAAGACATTTATGTGTACACCAAGCATTGTATGTAACATCGAGAAAAAACATAATTGCATTATTGATAAGCTATATAATCAACCAGGAGGCATTCGATGTGATTTACATCAACTACAAATTTTTACAATAGTATGGAAACAACTTCTATCGCCAAATACATGTATGTTTACAACAAATGTAGCAACTTTAGTTTAGTTCATTTGTAGTGGATCAAGAACTGAGATAATGGTCAACAAGACTAGAGTCATCCACATTGCACCAGTGCAGCATTCAAAGTAATAGCTCAATACCAAAATCTGCAAAAACAGAAGTTAAGCTGTTATCCAGCTTTAGTAAGATCAACTTTGACGCACATTTAAATTCATCAAAACTGAAAACATTTAAACTCAGTACTGGAACCACATTAGAAAGTTTCCAACAGTTTTCAGTACTAGCAAATGAGAAACCACAGTTGGCAGGGAAATAATTCAACAACATACAGTAGGTATTACCGCAGAAATTGGAAGTATGTTAGTCATTTGCATAATACTTGGAACGATTGCAAAAAGAAAATGTCTAAATCGACCCTCTCCGACCACTGCCCCAAGTTCGTCCCAGAAAGATGTTGAAACAACAGTTTAATTTATACACTTGCTGGAGCCGGCTCGCCCAAGCGGTTGTTAAAATTTTTGAAATTCGGTGAGCCGCTTGTTAAATTACCCCTAAAACCAAAGAAATAAGCCATTTTAATAGTATGTTTATGCAAAATATGCACATCGCGCCGATGTGCCACACACTCACAAACATATCATGTGCACAACACACTACATACATCATGTGCTTACGTAAAATACGAAGTGCTTGGCTCTTGCTTGTGAGTGAGTCACAACTTGTGAAGCTTCGGCACACTGCACATGGTATCGCCTGCTTTATTATTTCCTTCGTTACTTGTTCCAACTTTATTTTTTTATAATTTGTTCGTTTTACAAAAAGTTACTTTGTTTAGTGAATTGACAATACAAAATACAATACTAATTAGTCTAATTGCTAAGGTAAGTAATATAAGTAAAATTAAATTTTTAATTTACATAAATAGACAATTATAAATTAT
>JARJEC010094724.1:0-11744 GCA_030264575.1 Tachinus sp. AB-2021 | reverse complement strand
GGTAGGTATTTGCGTAATAAATTGAAAATAATCGGCATTGCTATATCAGGTTGTATGTAAATGAACAATAAAATGTCGCAAGATGTTGTTTTAATAGACGAAATTATTTTGATAATATAAAAATTGCTTTAACCTTTAAAATATTTGAGGATGTGTATTGATTTAAACGATGATTTTGAAATGATCTAATGTGCGAAGTATTCAAAATTTGTTTTGTGTCGAGATATTGTCTAGAGCCAGTTTTCCTTGAAATGAACAGTGTATCAATGCAAATATGTGCACTTTCAATTAAATTTAGGTTCTGCATCCAATTGTAATTTGTACTCATATTAAAATTGCGTACTACGTAATATGATGAAAGATCTAAAAACTGGTATATGCAGCTCTATATGGGTAAAGGTCATTGATTTTATTAAACTATCATTTGAGAGGTAATTATTATGCGTGTTTTTATTACCGATATTATATTCTGTTGTGGTAATTTTTATTGAACCTTAAAGGAATTAAATTGTGAAATAATAAGATACAATCAATTTGGTTTATTGCAATCAATGTGCGCCCATAAGAATGAATATTATTGGGTTTATATTAGTACTTATCGTACTAAAGTATTTAAAAAAAGTTTAAAATAGAGTAAAATTTTAAATTCAGATTGTAAAATATTCTGATCGATCTAAAGTTAATAGAGCGTTTAGAAAAGAGAAAAATATACATGGCAATGCAACAAAAAGAAATTTAATAGGTATTAATAAATAAATAATATTAAAATAATAGGATTGTTGTGCAGCAACTGCATTATTTTATAATTTACTGTAATTAAGTTTTATGTAAAATTAAGTTAAAGGAGAAACAACAATTGAGCTGAATGCATTTTTCACATGTTGCAAGATTAAGATATTATTAAAGTTGTTATTTTTCACTTAAATAGAACACTGAAAACATACATCCTCGGCAAGACATTTGACATATATTGAAATTCTTTGAATAGGTATCCGTTCGAACCAAATTTGTTGATTTGTTAATTATAATAAATAGGGTTAAAGCAATAAATTCTAAAAGCCATATTTATTTCTAATATGTTATTGTTAAAAACATTATTTCGGTTATTATTAGTATATGCTTGCATAAATTATTATAACGTAATTAGCAATTAATATATGTTTATGTTTAAGTTTTTTATAATTTAAAAATAATTGTATGTATGAGAATGTTCGTAGCAGATTGATCCCGACAACCTCCTGGACATCCTGAACAACACACATAATACAATAGTAATTTAAATCCCATATTTATTTTTCATTTCTTTTTCTATTTTTTATCATTGTATTTTATATTGAAGGTGAGTATAAAAAAGCAGAAAAGCAAAATGTAAACCAATTGAGGGAACGTTTGGGTACAGATATAGGCATTGAACAAATGGGAATGAGTTTGTTTGGGAAGTGGGGAGACGTGCATTCCCTGTATGCATTATCTTGTGTATCCATAGCGCTTAGTGTAATGAGCGATAGGGCTGAACGTAAATAAAAAAGATGACACTAACGTTGACAATTAATTTTCAATAGTAATATATTAAGTGCATTGAAAATTATCGAAAAATTTGCCTGAAAGTTATGATTGCCCAGAAACTGAATTGAATTTATTTTGATTGTCAATTTGATAATCAAATCACAATTACAATAAATTAATGCGTTTTCTTAAAGACAACCATATTTTGAATGCAAACTTTTCGAGATAATTTTCATTGCTTGATTTAATTTTCAATATAGCACCAAATATATTTAGCAAATTTCAATTAAATTTGTTATAAATACCCGATACTGGCAGATATAATTAAGGGTGTGGTGTAATAAACACTCAATAGAATTTAAATTTGCGGTTTGGTAGAAAAAAATTTGACTGATTGGTACTTTCCTGGAACCAAGGCAGAGTGAACCAAGAGCAAGTTTACTTTATATCCACATTGGCGCTACTACACAGAACCTAATTTGTAGTTGCTAATATTTGTTATTACTTACTTATTTGTTAAAATAGACAAAATGTATTTTATTAATAATATAGATATTTATAAAGTTATGTACATTAGCACGAAAAGCACAAAAAGATTTTTTTAATTTCTTTTGTAATTTTTATACGTAATTAATTAATAATTATTTCTATAAAAATCTTTCGTGCGGCGATACAAAATATTTATATAATTTTTTTAGCTAAAAATGCATGCACGACGCCTTTAATCTGATTTGTGTTCATTGATGGGGTTAAGCATCTGATACTGACATTTATTAATTATTTTGTCACTTTATTATTTCATTGCTTAGCACCAATGCACTTATCGCTGTAATTCTTGCACAAGTGCAGTAGTAATACAACGAGTGTATTGATGATTATCGAATTTTAAATTTATCCAGAAAAAGAGAACAAATTTGCGATAATTATTAAAATGCACGAATTGTATTTGTGGAGAATATTTCATAAAATAAACTTAAATAAATATAAATATTAAATTTATATTATATAAATATTAAATTTATATTTTACTGACAACGCCCGATTTAATTTTAGTATTGTGTTCATGAACGTCACTGGCTAAAACATAAACGATAATTATATTAATTGTCGTTTATCAATTCGCTTGTATAAATCTGTGTACGCCAATTAAAAGCTTGCATTTAAATTAGAGTGAAATAATCAGTGTAATTTTCAGTGTAAGTGGACTATGATTTATTAAAAATTTGAAAATATTTATTATGTATTTATAATTATAGACGGAAATAGTCAGTATAATTGTTATACGTAATAAAATTAAAGATTTTACTTCTACTCTTGTTTATATTTTACATCTTACATCAGTAAGCCAATAGTTTATAATAACGTGCTTTTCATGGAACCAACAGCTTATAAGGTGACTTCCAAGTTATAACAATAATAATGGAAAAATGCCTGCAAACAAACGTTTTACATAATAATGTGGTCAATTAATTAAATATAATATTTATATTTTATTACTATAATGATTGATTTTAAAAAATCAGCTTAATTTTAGGGCAATAATTAAAAAAATTGTTATAATTCATAAGATCGTCATATAAAGATTGGTAAAATTAACAAGGACACCATTTTTTATAAAACTATATTTCCGTAAATGTAAAATGTTATAATTATAATTTACTTGTTGTGTCGGCATACATTTTATCTAAGTATCAGTTCTTAATTTCTATTATATGATTCCATTTAAAACATAATAAAAAGTATTCTCATGAATATTAAAATAAAAATGCATATCATATCTGACGGTGTAAATAAATCATGTAGCTATTTATTCATATGTTTATATAATTTGCTTAATGGTGCATTAATTATCATACTAATAACTAATAAGATGCCATATGTCACCTTTGTTTCGTTTTGTTTTGGGGTCGATTGGTAGACAACTCATGCAACTAATGTGCCACATACTGTTTGGTTCTATTAACACTACGATAACATTTTCCAAATAATGAATATTTATGCCACATACTATTCGTTTGAATGGAACCTCAAAACCTCTATTTTGATATAAAAGATACAAATTAAACATTTTATCATACATATTTTATTTTATTGGTAATATCACTTGATGATAATACTATAATAATATTTATGATTTAATTTGTTTTTTACATAGATACATACTTGATAGTAGTAAAATAAATTATCAATAAGCTGTTTACTCAAATACATGTAAACATTGTATGTTAAAATGTTTATTTCTGATTCCTATACACTATGGAGCATTTTCGTTTATCATTACTATATAGAACTATGATTTATATGCTTTAAAACTAAAGCAAGCAATTTAAAACAAGTATTAAAATAAATATAAAAAATCATTTTTAAACACAAATTAAAAAAATCAATGTTTGATCCAAAATATATTTTAAGTTCTTGAAGTAAAACTTCTATGGGAATAATTTTTTCAAGGTCAAATTTAGTATTACGTAAATCTATCTTAATTCTATTCATTGATTCTGCGTTTTTGCATTAAATGCATTTAAAATTAAACTTTGGCGCAAAAAAGACAAAAGATGTGAAATCGATGAGTGGAATTGAGATAGAAGAACAATATAAACAAATCTAATTTGACAATTTAATAATATTTGTTAGTTTCAGACACATAACCCCATATCAATGCACGTTGGCGAAGAGTTTGAGAGATCGTCTACGATGGCAAGGGTTCCAGGTTCGTTCCGGCGATCAAAATTTTTTTTTTATAAAAATTATAATAAAAGTTATACTTCCAAGCACACTTCCATTTTATTATTATTTAATTTATTTTTGTTTAAATTGTTATTTCACGTTTGGTTCTCAATTATTCTTAGTTTCTTTAGTTAAATTGTTGATTTAATAAAGTAGTTTTTGTAAATTATTACTACTGTTTGTATATTTTTAAATATGGACTAAAATTAAAGTCTATATTTAATATATTTCCATTTTCATTTAATTGTTAATATTGTTATTTATTTTTCGTTATTGTTGTTTATTATCGTATATTTCTAATTAAATACAACTTTTTTCGATTTATTTAATTTATTTATTGATTGGTAGTACTATTTATTTATACTTTTGTTTATTTTTTATTTATTAAGTGAACTTTTTATTAAGTTTTTCAATGATTTTGTATTTATTCTTAGACTATTTTGTTGAATTAAATTTATAATTTTACTAACGACGTCTGATTTAATTTTTAGTAATGTCATCACGAACGTCACTGGCCAAAGCACAAACAATAATTATATTGATTGTCATTTATCAATTCGTTTGTATAAGCCTGGCTAAGCGAATCAAAACGTTGCATTTAAATTAGAGTGAAATAATCTTGTAAATATTTAAAAATCATTTTTTTTTAATGTTATATTAAAATGATTATAACAGTAAAAAGTACTTTATTCTTTAACTCACATTTGGGATCAGGAGGCAAAACTGTAGTGAATGATTACCTGCAAATAAAGCAAAACAAACATAATTAGAATAAGTAAAATTTGATTGTGAACAAAGACATTTTTACATACTACCAAGCATTTAATTTTTAAATATTAAAATTTTAAGGATTTCGAAATTTTTTTATTAAAAACAATTACATTTGGATTTTTGTTATTAATATAGTATATTTAGCGTGTTTCTTGACCTATGCGTAAAAAATGGGGAAATGTTTTCAATTCGCGAGTAAAGGCTGATTATAGAGAAATTTCTAATAGAGTATTTTAAATTTCCAATTTATTCAGTAAAATGTGAAAAACATTATTTATACAGAAATCAGTTTTGTATTTATTTTTTATAAATATATAAAACACTGTTTGCTTTTTCTGTACTGATGAGTCCGTATGTAAAAGGATCACACCTAAATCGCTGGACAAATTGAATGCAAATTTTCAACATAGGTTCGTATGTTGCTACAATAAGCATACTTTTTTAACCGATAGGAAAACAGTTTTTTGTGTTTTTATTTCTTTCAACAAGAAAGAATAAATAATATTAAACATTGGAATACTTTGAGCGTTTCATAACCACTTTTTCAATTTACATAACTTTTTTCTTGATATATTATTTCTCTCTTTGATTACATTTTCCAATATTTGGGCTTTCTTATTAACGTTTTTACATATTTTCGTTTAATTTTTAAATGTTTTTCAACATTTTGTACCGGCAACTTTTTGATTTGCAATTTTTGTATATATTTTTTCACATCCCAAGACATTTTAAAAGCTATTTTTCAATAATCATTGACATTTCACATGATTTATTTAATTTTCACAATCTCTGCAAATTTCTAGAGTCACATCTTATCACAATTTTTCTATATTTTACGGCAATTTTCTTGTTATTTCTGATATTTTTGTTTGTGTTTCTCTCAAGTCTTTCTATTTAAAAAAAACGTTTTGTAACTGTTTTTAAAATTTTTGTTATTTATATATTTTTTATATTTTACGATTTTTTATTATTTTTCTATGTTTGAATGACGTTCTACGACATATTTTATTAAATATTTATTGACTTTCTTTCACTTCTATTAATTTTTTTCTAGAACTCCTACAAATTTCTACTCGATATATTATTATTATAATTTATTCAGATTTTTTGTTTGTTTTTAAAATTTTACGGTTTTTTACAGAATGTTGCGTACTCTCAACTGTAACTGCAACTGCATGTGTAAAATTGAACTTTTCTACCAGTTTAGAACTAACCAGACGCCTAGACGAAGAAAACCTTAAATAAATATTTTTTAATAAAACCATTTTATATATGTGTACTCTTTGCGAATTCTTTCAGATATCGTAAAATCAATCTAAAACATCTGCAATTCGAAGCAGCAATGATATTAAAACTCGATGATGCTGGAGGAAGAGGAAAATTATAACAGAATGTTTGATTGTATTAGAATGTAATTTAGAATGTGGCAACATACATACAGCCTCTGGCATTGTTGTCCTTTCCACATATTCACACAATCCCAATATCATTTAATAAACGAGATTTACAGCAAACTAGAAGTGTAAAGCATGCACATACATATAGAAGATGGTTGTGTTAGTGTGAAAAATCCGGGTCAATCTCGCAGAAGAGGTGGAGGTGCTCTCCATGTGTCCCACACTAACATCGCATCCTCTCGCTTCTACAACAGCGAATCGCTTAATATATTTTTAATTAAACCTAACGTATGTTCGAGCTTATTATTTCTTCGCAAGAACAGGAATATGTGCACATGGAGCGAACGAACTTGCCACGAGATTGTCGACGAGTATAAAAAATAAGTTTAATCGTAGCAGATCCCGCTAGCAGTCGAATAACTCCACTTCTCTTTCTCAGTTCTCATTTCACAGAAGAATCAGCATATTTTTTTGTTAATTGGCTTTAAAAACAAACAACAGAACGACTATTTTTAAAGGAACAATTAGAAAACGTTTAATTGTGAGAGATGAAAATGAATTAAAATAATAAATGTGCCGGTTTCTAATCAGAGTTTCTTCGTTATACATAGTTAACACAGGAATTGCAGTAATTATAGAATCATTGCCAATGCTACCAATAAATTACGTTCCGTGATGTAGATTGGTATTTTTCTTTTAGAATTGTAGCTTCTTTTAATTTTATAAAGATTTTATTATTCAGCAAGCAAAACTACTTCACGATGTAGGTGGTCGGTGGTGGAAGTGGCTTAATTTTTATATATCCTTATAAACGGTTAAAAATGTGTGGTAAAATTAACTTGTCACACATATTTGACTTTGTGGTACTCGAGGTGGCACTGCTACATTTTAAATCAAGTTTATGTTCATTATTTAATTGTAAATTTTAAAGTTCATTTGCCTCTCGACTTTCTACTAAATTAAATGGTAAATTTTCCGTAATAATATTTTAATTTCAACGGCATTACTTTTTCTATGAAATAATTAAATGCATCCTTAATCACTTTGTAGGACTATATAGCTCTATAATAAAAAATGACAAATCAGTTAGTTACTTAGTTAGTTTAGGTTTATCGACATTTTGACAAATCCGATTTACTTTACATCAATAATTGTATATAATATGCAAGAATGATAGCAATGGCGCTAAGCATCCGATATTTTTATTAAATTCAATCAAGCTTTTCTTTGCGCTGGAAATAATAGTCTACTAAATATATTTTGTGCAATAAAAAAAATTAGAAAACTTAACATTTAAAATACTAGATTCAATCAAATTACCTTCAAAATAAATTCATCCAGTTTCTAGAAAGCAAGGCAACCATATTGTTCAAGCACAAGCACAAAAAAATGTTAAATAGTAATATATCAAATATTACTATTGAAAAGTTTGTCTAAACTAGAAATATAAAATTATATAGACTTGTATACATTACTTAATATTTTGATGCATTTTTAATAGATCTAAAAAATTGTGACTTATTGGAAATAGTTCTTGGTATTATTCAACATTTGTCGAATATTTTGTGATATATATTGTCAATTCCAATCGAATTTCTACATGTATGGGATATTTTGAAACAGCTGTCAACATTTTTCAACAATTTGTGACATTTCTCCGCTTGTAATACCAAAATTCCAACATCAGTAAATGTTTCTCATTTTTGTAAAGTGATTTTCTACTCAGTAACACCCTTTAAAAGGGGTAACAAATAAAAACCTGTACCAGGTAATCCCCGGTAGATGGTGTGACTGGCCATTAAACAAAACTAAAACTCAGGTATAAATTATGAAATTAAACTTTATCCATAATATAAAAATTAAATAAACACAATTATATACAGACAACACAAAAATGAAGAAATTTGTTAAATGACGGGCTGGCGGTGGCATATAGATTGAGATGTATATACAAGACAACACGAGCCAAAATTCCGTACATATTTGACGCACAAAGCTTCCGAAAATTAAATTACATTGCGTAAATAGATCATTAATATAAAAAAAAAGTTTTAAAGCAATATTTTAGGTCTAGTTTATCAATTTCATTTATACCAAATCGAATATTTAAAAATGTATATGTAAATTTGTCGCCGCAATTCGGTTGCTCTTTTCTATATATATATATATAGCATATTATAAATGGCAAACATATTAAAGCCGCAGTCCAACATAATATACTAGCAGAGTTACCCGTCATTGACGGGAGTACACCTAAGTTGAAATTAGAAATTATAATTATTAAATGATTACAACGCCATTACTCCATTTTGAAATAAATATTTCAAAAATTCACCTCGGGTGGGGATCAAACTCACAACCTTTGGATTTCATGTCCACTGCTCTACCAATTGAGCTACAAAGGTATCTCAATTGGCATTGGTTTTATGTTCTACAACCACGTTAAAGTCAATTTTTGAAACACGGGATTTCCGAACATAGGCCATGCGTTTGGCTCCACTCGCGTATCGCAACGTATTTAAATGTCGCAAAAATATCGAAATAAATTGCATAGACTTATTGTTCCAGTTATTTAAAATAAAATGATTCTCTAAACTAAAATATTAAAAACCTAATATCTTTTTAATTTATAAAATACTTTTAATTAATTAAAAAATCTTTAACACAACAGGCAACTCCACAAAAAAAAGGTTACAAAATATAATAATGCTCTAAATTAAAATTAAAAATCTAAATTATTTTTAAAAAAACTTTAAAATACTCTTTATATTACCAATATATAAGTTCTCAAAAGTATCCCCATTTTGCGCCAAACAATAACCCAACCGGTTCTACAATTCTAAACGACCGTTACATACAAAGAGTAATGCACGAAATTGAGCCTCTCTACTCGTTCAAATTATTGGCCCTTCCATTTTGATGTCCATATAATTTGAATTTAACGTATCCCCATAAGAATAATCGTTAGGGGCAAAGTCTGGCCAGCGAATTCTACCGGTATTCGGTATAATTCTTTGGGAAATATGTTGTGTAAATAATCCATTAATATTCTAGAGTTGTGATCGGGACAGCCATCTTGTTGGAACCAAATATTGGATCGTCAGTAAACGCGATGTTTTCAATAAAATTATTATCTACATTTGCACGTTCTATTACTATCTCACAAAATTTCTTTCTAGGATAGTGGTCTTCAAGTAAAATTTCTTGATGGGTTTGGTATTTATAGGAATAATATTTATATTTTTTAGAATCTTGTGAACTTTTTCCACACTAATATTAGTTTCTACTAAAATTTTACGAATGCACAGAATTTTCTCCGATCATTGAACACACCATTGTTTCCTGCATTTCGGCGTCTTCACTTTTTGTGTTTTATAGCATTTACAACCTACAATGCACAATTTTTCCCCCGTTATGGAGATATTTTGCAGAAAATAAATCCCTTATCTGGCGCAAAGTATGGCCTTGAAAAGATAATGAGATAATCTATTTTTTTTTCATTATGAGTGTACGGCATTATTTGTTGTTTACTGTTAAATTTTTTTTTGTCAGTTTTATTTTATTTTATTTTCCCGTGGAAAGAAAAAGACGATAAAAAACATAAAAGGAAACCGGAAAATAGCGAGAAAAGAAAACTAGGTGACTTTAATGGTCCAAAAAATGATTGCTGCGTTGCAAAAATGTGTGCAAGAGATAAACCGGTGGCAAAACAAACAGAAAATGTTGATGTTGAATATTATGGCTGAGCAAGTTATTGTTTCCACGCCGCCGGTCCCCTCCCTAGGCCGAATCGAGCTAAATGCTTGGCCTATGCACGGAAATCCCGTGAACGGCCGGTATACAGTTGTGTATATGTCTAGTCTATGCTAGCACAATACACACGGAAATTTTGAGCGGCAACGTGGTTATAAAGACCAATGCCGATTGAGGTCCATCCGTAGCTCAGTTGTAGAGCATTGTTTCATCACCCCTCGAGGTGAATTTTTTGAAACACCTATTTCAAAATGGAGTAATGGCGTAGTAATTATTTAATAATTATAATATTCTAATTTTATATTATTATGGATAGGAGGGTACGAGTAAATATATACAATTCTCCAATAATAGGCAGGCGGATGTGGAATATGAATCTCAAAATATATTTATATTATTATGTAACGGTAGGGCAACATTAACAAAATTATGTATATGCTCGGAATATTTTGAAATTACTGGAGAACTGTAACATTTTAAATAATCTGGATTGCAACTAATATTTGCAATTTTATTTACTAGCGGGCTATTAATGACGGCAGAGAAAAGAGAATCTACCAAATCAGATGAATGAAACATAATTTACGGGTAAAAATTTTGTGTCCGGCAATAAACAAGAGCATAATACAATATTAATAAAATTTAATACAATTTTTATACCAATTACTAGGAAACAATAAAATGCCGAAGCACGTCCATTTTTATTTTGAGGGGGACATCTTTTGACCTGTCACTTTCCCCCTCCCCCAAAAATCACCTTGCAAAAATTTAAATATTATGGCCCAATTTGTGGCATCTCATTTGAAATGTCATTATGACAGTACTGTGCCATTTTTTTAATCTCTAAATAATTTAAAATAGGCAAAACATTTAAAATTCCTGAAACACGTCAATTTTTATTTTGAATGGGTCATTATTTGACATTCAGTTGACATGTGTTTCAGTTTTCCCCTCCCTTCCAAGCAGCACTTTTTCAAAATTTCAACGGAATTACAAACCGTGAAAAGTTTTATAGATAAAGAATTATAGATAAAATGTTTTATAACTACTATACCACTAAGTTTAGAATAGACATTTTAATATACAAATCTATCAAATAATTTATAGAAAATGATCTAATTGACATATACTTAGTTAACATTTTTAAAAACAATTCATTTCAAACTCTAAAATGCTTACAAAACTAGTAGTTCTATAATATCAAATCTGTAAATAAATAGTTGTTTGTAAAAATAGTTTTAAGTAGTTTTTAAATAGTGGCAGAAATTTTTTTTCGCTTATTCATTAAAAATTTTAATTAAAAATATATATTTATTTGTTTCTTACAGAAGTACTTTTTATTAATTTTAAAATGCATTAAACGTTAATGTTACAGATGATAAGTATTTAAATTAAACAAATAATAAAAAATCAATTGCGTTTAACAAAATATAATTAATATGAATGTTATAACAGGAATATTTATCTAAAACCTAAACATTTACTATACACTACTAACACATTTGCGATGCCCTAGGCTTACCCTTATAGTTAATTCTTGATTTGTATAAACCACTTAGAAATATTAATTACAATGTAATGATGTAACGA
>JARJEC010094681.1:0-13337 GCA_030264575.1 Tachinus sp. AB-2021 | reverse complement strand
GATATGGTTCGGAGGGTCTTCATTTCTGTTGTTCGTAGCCGCCCTTTCGCCTTCTTTGTGTCTGCTCTGGTCTCGACTGCATACGTCATAATTGGCCTAACACAGGTTTTATATATGCATACTAACGTATATTTCCCAAAATATTTCCAATTGGAACTACGGATTTTCTTGTAAGATTTATTTAGCATTGAAAGCTACAAAAACAATAACATAAAAATAAATAATAAGTTAAGAACTTTTGTTATTCATTTCTTATTATTTTTTATTATCTAATTTATACCTGGGCATCAACAATGATCGAGGATTTTTAAATTCCTGCAAATAAAATAATAATTTTGATGTTTATTATATCTAGACATCTTTATGTGTACATTTGTGATAGGTTGATTATGATAGACGAAAATAGGACAATTTAAATGCTTTTATTTAAATGACATTGTTCAGGTGTATTAAATTCAGTATTCACAATGAATGACCAGTGGCGTTAATTTTTATGTGAAACATCTAATGGCGCGTTAGGACCAAAGTTGCCATCTTCAACTTAATAGTAATGCAAGATGTAGTTTGTTATATTTAAAATTAAAAAAACATATTTCTAACTTCTGGCGTTTTTAGGAAATAGCCGGTGTATACAGGGTATCCCGTAACAAAAGGGCCATGGAGTAACTGTAGATAGTAGATTTCAAAATATACCGTTTTATCTAAAAAGTGTTTAGAAAAATGTTACTCGTTTAAGATATACAGAATGTCCAATGTTAAAATTTGTTTATAATAATAATATATGTAATAATTTGAAAACGGCTGAATAGATTGAAGTAAAATTTGGTACAATTCATTAGTATCATAGTTTTTTTAAACACGTATAGTATCTTAGGTCTCATACTATAATAATTAATCATATACAATGCAAAATTTTGTTTTTATTTTAATTCATAAATATCAATGACGTATTCAATCTGTGGGATAATCATTAACGAGTTTCATAAAATCCGCATATTTCTCTAATTTTTATTTTTGTATCAACTGGAAAAGATTTTAAAGAAATTCTTTGTAATATATTAGATTTTATCAACTTATATAAGCCTTTGCAAAAATTTTTGCTCATAAATATTTATTGTTGGGTTGTTGAACATAAAGATAATAATTGCATTTCTTTTTCACCATTTAATAATTAGTAGAAAATCATCATCGGCTGACGTGTTGTGCTTCTGGCGCTCTTATAATTTATGACAGTACTGCAAGAATATTCAAACCAGTTGCAACTAAGATGTATGGAGACAACCTGGATGTACCTATAAAACGAAAAAAAAATCCAAAAATGCTCATAATACGTCATTAAATTTTATGCGTTGGTTCACACCGTATGATACTAATAAAGAGTTAATTGTAGTCGTGGAAAACGTACAAAAATAGAAGGCAATAAAATTATTTTATTCTGAAACATCAGTTCATCAAAAACATTATTAAGTGGGACAGTAAATTTTGGAATTATTATTTTACATATTGTTCTGTATATTTAAATATATTTATTTTTAGTTTTAGATTTATTTTTTACTAAAATAAAACACTTATTTTTAAAAAATAATGTTTTAACTTTTATAGAGAGAAATATTTACAGATATGGTGTCGTTACATATGCAACTTAATATACACGGCTTTAGTA
Organism: Tachinus sp. AB-2021; assembly: GCA_030264575.1. Taxonomy (NCBI): domain Eukaryota; kingdom Metazoa; phylum Arthropoda; class Insecta; order Coleoptera; family Staphylinidae; genus Tachinus; species Tachinus sp. AB-2021. The sequence goes on along the minus strand of JARJEC010094681.1, from coordinate 11,674 downwards.
GTTTCTTTCTGCGAAATAAATTAATTATACAATTTAATTATGTATGAGCAAGTGTATTCAAAGCTACATAATAATATAGTAAAATCAGAATACTAAATATATACCTTATACCAGCATGCAGCAATTTATGACAAGCCTGCATTAATTGGCATAAAATCAAAACAATCGTTTTTTCCTTTTGTTTTCTCCATTTTACGAGCTGTTTTTCGATATTTATTGATATTTCACAGAATTTTTCTACATTTTTTTGAATCTTTAACAGCTTTTTTGCATTCATTCTGATAATTATAAAAATTAAAACTCTACAAATATAATAAGATAAGTATTTAATTTAACTTATCTTATTTATATATTTCGACATTTATGTGTCATTATCAATGGAAATTTGTAAATAAAATAAGTTAAATTAAATACTTTTCTTATTATATTTGTGGAGTTTTAATTTTTATGATTTTCAGATAAAGATAAAGATTATACAATTCCAGCATATTAGAACATCTATCATTTACCTATTTGTTTACCTTTTTCGATATTCTTGCACGCATTTACTGTTTTTTCCTTTTTGTTGTTTGCTTTATTTTAATAAAATTTGAATGTAAACATTGCAATTTTTACATACTACCAAGCCTTTAAATGGCCTGTGGTACAGATACGCGTTTTGAGGTATACCTCTCATCAGTGCACCTTGCTACAAACCAAGCAAAAAAAGTATAAAAATTGCAAGTTCAACATAATAACGTTCATACTACGACTATCTGTATTCTTTATACCTAGTTTAATGATATTCTACGAGATATTTTCTAAGATTTTGTTGAATTTTGCAATGTTTATTGACACTTTTCTTCAATATTTTATAATATTTTGTTTTATATTTTTTGTAACTTCAGGTTTTCTAATTATTTTGAATTTTTTTGAGCCCTTTTTCTAATATTTCAGAATGTTCCATTGTTCCACATACTTTATTGAAATTTTTTTGAAATATCTAAAAAATTTATGAAATTTTTTGTTTTTGTTATTTTTTTTTTAATTTTATTGACATTTTACAAGCTAGTTTTCAATGTTTATTAACGTTAACTTTTTCCAGCATTTTATATTTACTCCAAATTTCTACGTTATTTAACAATTTTTTAACTTTTATATTACCAAATAAGTTTAGTTTGTGGCACCGTATATTGGCGTTTGATGGCACTTGTCGCTACCAACGTGTTCGTACTCTTGTACAATAAACTGAATAAATAGTTAATAAGGTTTAGCTACGGCAAGTAGAAAAAGTAAAATGTCTCATCATCAAAATCTGAACTGAAAGTAAGGCCAGGGTGAATGGTTTTAAATTATCTTTAAAAGTTAAAAAAAAAATAGTTAAAGACAAAAAAATCATAATCATCGGCAACTTTACATCGGAGACGCATGTATACTCGCATTGAATTACAGTGAAGTCAAGATCATGAGGCCGAGAAAAAATTTCAGCTTTTTATCAAAAGAATACTCTGTTTTGCGCATTATCATCTTTCTCACAATACAAGCATTTCCTATCATGTGCATTTTAATTTTATAAAGATATTTTATTTTTAGGTTCAAAATTAGTTTTTGTCGCCCATTTTGCTACTTTTTCTAATTTTAGCTCTCTTCCGTACTATTATACCGATTACTTTTTTCCACTTACAATCGACTTGCCTATGCTGAAGATCGTATTTCTCATAATCTCACCCAACCCTTCCCCACCAAGACTTAGGATAATTCTTGTTATGGCCCCACTCACTTCTATAGATTATTTTATACAATACATACTCAACGTGCTTGCCATAGCCTTTAGCTATATGTCGAAGACAAGCCAAAATATTGTATTATTTTACTCAGTATAATGTTGTTATTATCTATGATAAGAATAACCCTCTTGTATTAATTCTAATTATTACAAACACCTTCCTTTAACTTTATTTCAGGCACATCATCATTTAGGGTGTTCCCTAAAAATACCTAGAACGGAGCTGCATAGCTGCATAGCACACGTGGTTTTTGGTTCTAGAATTTCTTTACTATATTTATCTTTATAGTAGTCAGCAAATTTATCAGGTACTGTAATACCTTCACTTTTTCTAGTTTTTGCATAATTATCTGCTACTAGCGGAATGGAAAACACCTTTTATGATAAGTCTTGCATTACTCCTCTTTCGGGAGGATTGTCACTTTTTCGACAACGGGGTTGATTGATCTAGTTCACATAAATTCTAATTGGATTTCTGATAGATTATTGTTTCCTACCAGTTCCTTCAGATCAGCCGGTTTGCAATCCTCTTCTCCAGTAGTTTTAATAATATTCAGGGGCAGGTCTGTAAGAATTTTATTACTTTACTTTGAGTTTTATTATTCAAATATATTCTTATAGACACGTGCTTGATGATTTTGACAAAAAAATAGTACAAATACTGCGGGCCCAGATTTATGTTGTTCCGATCTGGATAACATGTTTTTCGTTTTTGTTGAATGAAATAATTCCTATTCTGTATTTATTATTGCAATAATATACCATGAACCAATATTACTTATGTATGTATGCCTTTTACATAGTCCATCTTGCAATATTTTGCCAATCCTGCCAACCCTGATTAGCTGTTGTAGTGTCAATTAATTTATTCGTAAACAATGATGATAAAATGTTAAAAAAAATTCGTTAACACAGAAAAGTTTTCAGAAGTGGGGAAAAATCTTCAGCGCTGGCAACACAGCTCACAACTCACAAAACTGTAGACTGGTTTGAGCCATATGCATACGACACAATCAATACCGTGCAAACCTAGTTTGCGCGATCTTCCAACATACCACACATGAGCACAAACCGCGCTCGTAGGACTGCACGATATAGTTTTCTCGACCACACACACGGGTTTCGGTATACAAACCGGTTTGTACAGGCAAGTCTTAAGTAAATCTTATACGTGTGGAAAGCCCATTACATTACTTTAAAATTTGCCAATTTACCGTAATGTAAATTTTACTTACAGGCAGCTTTTTACAATACATTAAACTTTCATGATCGCCAAAGAGTCCCGATTTAAATCCGTTTGATTTCTTTTTGTGTTTTTTTTTGTTGGTTTAGTTGGTGAGGTAATCAATGCGAGGGAACAGTTGCAGCAAAGAATTATCGAGGCTGCTAACAAGTTTCGTAAAATTTTTGTTGTGAATTTATTGTTTAATCATATTAATTAACACATTAGCTACAAATAAAAATATCTTTAACAACCTGTATAGTTTAACGGAGCATTTAGGAACTGAGGTGTACTAGGTTAATTGCTTTGTATAACAACAAGAAATTATTTTATTATTTACACCAAGTTACGACTCACCCTGTATAGAAAAACATTCTGCAATATTAACAAATAAGCAACTGGCTATTAATCCGCAGATAGTTACACATTAATTAAGTAGTGCAAAGTGCAACCAATTATACCAATACAAAATAAAGGTAAAAAATGCAAACAACAATATTCTAACAGATTATACTTCATTTATTACTATATAATACATAAGATTTCATTTTCGGATTTTTTTCCTTTTTTAATAATAATTATATGTATAATACACAGGCATATTTTTAAGTACAAGTGCCGAAAAGAGCTGCCAGTGCTCCAAATCGGGCGTTCAAACAAAATCAAACAACAGCATTTGCTCAGTATTATAAATAACATATACAAAATAACTTTTATTCTTTTTTATCTATCTAAACACTATAATAATGATAATATTATATTATATAATAGCTCCGTACCATTCCCGACAATAAAACACCTTGCCTAAAAAAGGATTCATTACAAATCGATATTAATTTTTTTGGAACTTGTATATTATTTTCATATAAAATGTACACTATTAAACTTAATTCTATATATTTACAAAAACGTAATAGTAATAAAAACATAAATTATAGCTACACTTACATAAAAAAATCTATTTAAGAAATAAATAAGTACTTCTTTGCTGAAGGAATACATTCTTTAGTTGTCAGGGATATTTTAAAAATTCCATCAGGATATGTATTGATGCCGTTTACTGCTAATTTGTTTAAATATAAAATTAAATTAAATAAAGAATGCATTTAGAGAAGTCACATTAATTCTGTACATAACAATTTAAGCTTCAAGATACTTAATGCATTAACAATAATAATAACACAAAACAGGATGAATATATTGTTTCAAAAATAACAACTACGGTAATAAAGGCATATTCACATTCATATAAAAATGAAATTTGTTCAAGTCTTACGGTAAACAATAGATTAAAAATTGGCCTTATAAAGGTTCTCGTAATAAAAATATAGGTTTGATATATAACTCTATTCCAAAATAAAAATGTATATTATTTTGACCAACCAAATACAATTCCTTTTATATTTATTATAATCAGTTCGAACATTATTTTCATCCATTTTATTTTCCAACAGAATACTGCCTTAAGTATATAATGTTTACTGTTTAACAAGCTAAACACTGAAACTATTTAACCATGTCATTATTATTCATTAAAAATATTTATAAGTAAGAAGAACTCATTTAATCACAGATGATATAATTTGATAAGGTTAATGTTTCAGTTCTAAGTTTTTTTTCTTCTAGAATTAAGTACATACAATATAGGAATTTAGTATTTGTGTCTACTTAGTATCTAGAGTGAGGAGTAGTTAATAGTTTAATGTCAGGGAATAATATTAGAATTATGGCCAAATGGTTTAGAGGTGGTATAGCCAAAAATTTAACTAGAATATTTTAAATATTTTGTTTCTAATATCTGCAATTATAAAGAATTGTGTATTACTTTTATTCAATCATGGTATTTATATTATAGAAAAATATGGCGCCTTCTTGTAATAATTTGTACAAATTTGGTTTATAGCATAAAACTAAAATATCTCATAAATTTTATTTGCATTGAAATATCGTAATACCTAGCAAATAAAAAAACATTCTCAATCACAGCTAATTGAGGTCTATTTCACGTATAACAAAAGCCATATTACAACGTATTATGTCTAAAATCACTTTTTTAATTATGCCAATTTGAGGCGAATTAAAAAAGTAATTAAAACTTTCAATCAAGCATTGAAATTGTAAGATCTATAGAATATGACTTTAGTCCATCATATTTACGTAATTTTGATATAAAAATTTAAAAAATCACGTAGATGTTACTCCGCTAACTGAGATCAAAAATATATATCATACAAAACTTTATATCAAATATTTACAATATAATTTAGAATTTATAATTAAGTTATTAGACCATTTGGCAGCACATTCTTTCGTCTGAATCAAACTGTCACTTCCCCACTAAGAGTTTTGTGCATAGCTTAATAATTGGCAGGTGTATATATCTAAATATATATTTACTTGTTTCGTTTACAATTAGCATTTTTACACATATATTTTATTAAATTTAATTTTTAACATAATCCTGTTCGTTTTGTGCTGCTACTACATTGAGCGATATTTTGTCTAATACTGATTGCTCAAAAACAAAATCGTTGTAGATAATATTGGACTTTTTTTGGAATAGTTGAAGCTTAATTTATTACCTAATTTTTCAAAGCGCCAATAATATTGGTTCTATGTACAAAATTGCACACTTCAGTCCAGGCAAGATTTATCTTTGAACGTGAGAAAATTAAAGATAAATTTATATTCAACAATGACCTTATTAATTCGTAATACCATTAATGGTAAAAGATAAGAGTTTTAAATATTAATTATACCATTGGTACTAGTTTGGATTAGTTCAAATATTTAAAATTTTAATTATTTGTTGATTACAATGTATGACAGTTTGGAAGTTATATCAGCTAAATATAATAAGAATGAAACTTTATGCAAGTCAAATCATCAAAATAAGTTTCTAGTTTGTGGAATATATGTCAAAATACATAATTATTAAGTATCTAAGCCTACTATATCAAATGAAAACGCATCAAAAGGACACTCTTGATTAAATTATATTATTATACAGTATCACATTGCATAAAGTATCTAATAAGGTTGACTTCTAAATTTGAACCTATCTGAACTAAGATATAATTAATAAATATTCTGCAAATGTTTTTAAATGAATTTTCAAGTTCATTATTGAAAAATATGCATTTTTAGCAAAATCAAAGCGCCTACAGTAATAGGAGCCAACTTATTACGTAATGGAATGAGATTATCAAATGTTTCAAAGCTTAACATATTTTAGTTTGACTAAAGTTGCACTTGGAACGGTTGTGGCTGGGTGGCATTGCTAAGAAATGGGTTAGTGTTATTTGAGTTTTGTCGGGCAGCTACGCTCGCCACCCATTCAGCATCGAATGGATCTGGTCCTTTAGAGAACGGTTCGGACGAATCCAAAGACATTGCTCTAGAATGGGCTCCAAACGTAGCCCGTCTTATACCCGAATTTTCTATTTTATTCGTCGGAGATGTTGAACCGACTATTTGGCCCAACCATTGCTCCGGTTTTGGTAAACTGACATTGGAAACCATGCTAGTATTAGGAGAAGTATTCTTAATGGGTGTAATAGACCGCGTGGATGCCTCGCTGAAATTTAGACTAATCGGAGTGATGCTACTCCCCGGAGGCGTAGGTGGCAAATTAAGCGATTGGTTGTATGTGTTGGTTGTATTCGTTATAGATATCGATAAATTATTTTGGTTAATACTTGACTGACTGTTGAAGTTGAAATCATCCGATCCGCTGTGTGTTAATTGACTTAACCCTTGTGAGAGCTGCTGACACAAGGCGGTAACTGAATCACCTTGCAGTTCCGGTATGGGCGATACCGGCTTTATTGCCGTATTGTTCGATTTATATAAGTTAAGGCGTTCTGTATTGCTGGGCAAATCGCTTACGCGCAACGACATTTGTCTTTTGAAAGGCGAACTCTGGCCTAGCTGCCCAAAGCCTCTAAAGCTATTCTGTCGCTCTAGCATGCTAGGTGTAGCGTGCGGCCTTTCGATGGCAAACGGATTCACATTCGAGTTCTGTTGTTGTTTAGGGACATCTACTGCACGCTCCAATCTTTCCGTCAATCCATGTTGTCTAAATGAACCACTCCTGGTGAATGTATTGTTCTTCGCATCAAACATCATCGTGACCCCGCATTCTTTATCGCGCTTCTGTTTCTTCTCCAAGCAGACAGCAAATGCACATCCTACAGCATGCGACAGCCTCTCCCCGGATTCACGCAAAGCCAGAAAACCATGGCACATCCATCTCCTGGTCGTACCATCTCTGCATATATAAGAAAACCCACGTTCGTGATTACGGTCAGGGGCGCAAAAGGAAACTTTTTCAATGGTTTGATCCACTATCAGTCCTTTCGTTTCATCTTCTACGACACGAAGACCATCTCCGCTTACATGAAGCATTGCACGAACCGGACGTCTTCGTGAACCCTAAAATAAAACAAAAATCCATATTAAAATAATAAACTAATCAAAATAGACAGTTTTACAAGTTAAAAAATGATTTTCTTCCTATGCGCGTAAAAGTTTAATTGAATAGCAAATAAAATGAGTAAAAATTAGTGAAAAAATTTACGAGAGCATGAAAATTCACTTCTCTAACTTGTGGTACATACTATTATTTTCTGCATTTCACAAAAACTATGCTAAGTTAAGAAATAAAACAAATTATGAGTATTCTTGGAAAACAAACAGTAGAAGTGAAACCTTTGATTAAATCGGTTATTCGGAAAGGGGAACATGTCGATTTTTTGGTTATTTAAAAACTGTTAAAGCAAATTTGAAACATACCTGCTTATTACAATCTTTTGTAGTATTAAAAAGATATATTTTCTTCTTGCTTAAATAGGTACAATTACCTTTAAAAATTACTCCAACAGCGGACTTAAAATATTCAAAAAGGATGTGCCCCTTTTTCCAAATAACCGATTCAATTTTATTATATGATTTATTCAATGCCAGCGCCAATGTTATATTTTTAATCAGTCTTATTTGTGCACAGCTACCCTGCCTCTTACAATACAACCTACAACCAATGCATACAGGGAATACACGCGTTCCCAATCCCATTCGCTGGATGCCTGTATCCCTACCCGCTTCCCTGAAATGTTTCCAATTTTCCTCACACACTTCAATATAAACGTATTAACTTCAACAATGATAAAAAAATAATTTATCAAATTCATACATGTGTTGGTCTTGTAGTAAAACATCAGAACAAGTAAATAATTTGTGAAAGTTTTCATTCAATATGAATCAATAAAATGAAAATAATAAAGAAATGTTTGAAGCAGTATCAGAAGCGACGTCGAGTAAGCATTAAAACCTATAGCAAAATGCAATAGGAATTAGAAATGTGCAACAAGCTAATGAAAAAGATTTATTATATTCAATCATTATTTAAATATTATTATAAGTGAACGTTCTTTAAGCTTGAACACTCGGGCTAGTGTACAGGTTGGCTAAATTTCGTCATTTTCCTCTCTCGAAAACAAAAAAATGTTAGAATAATTCGTATAAAGCTGCCAAGGGCTAATTTTGCTTATTGGTAGTTAACACGTTGACAGCATCATCTCCGGAAACTGACGGGAGACAATCATTCTGTACAGAATATATCGAGAAACTTTCAGTATGTGCGGCTTTTGTAATTTCATTAAAAAATTAAGTAGAAAGTCTAACTGTGCCGTGCAGTTGAAAAACTCGTTAAGTGCAAATAAAAATTGAGTTGATAATTTCATTTTCTTAAGGACGTTACTATTAACAATTTAAACGAGCAAGACAGTTAAAAAGTAGTTATTTAATCAATTAGATTGTTAATTAAAGCGATTAATAATCGAAACTCACCTAAAAAGGCATCTGAAAATCTGCTACTTTTTGACGTATTATTCTGAAAAGTTATAAAGAGGATCTAAAGAACTGCGTTTATCGGTTTATCCTCGGAGACCGTCACCGCACACATCAAAAGTTATTTATATGTCTCTGGAGCCGATAACGCACCATGTAGTAAATAACATTTTTATCAACGTGTAAAATGATTTTTATATCATGGATGATAAAAACCACACATAACAAAAAGAGAAAGATGTTTCAGAATAACCAGATTAGTGACTAATAAGCACTGCATACATTGTCATTTTTTCGCAAAAATACGATCTGCCAATTTCAACATTGCGGCCGACGTAACTTCAAAACTAAGCTTCTGTCGCAAAAACGGATTGTTGATTCGGTATTTTTAGCGTATCAATTGTTTTCCTAAGTCATTAATAATGAAATATAGATAGGTTAGATAATATATAAATAGGAATGAATGAATAGCAGTCTTTGGTATTTATAGAAGTCATCTATAGTTGGTAAACTAAATTAAGATATTTCTTTAAACTTTCATATTGATCAAGAATATTGTTCTATTAATGATGAATACGTCACGAAATAGTCAAGTTTGGCTTTGCCACGATTAGCTGTTAAAACAGCTCCACCTGTGTTTCGTATATTGTATACAAATATGCGATATTATGATGTTAACAGTTAGGCTATATAATAGGCTATATAATATAATTTATATAATATAACTAAAATAACTATTTTTAAAGCTGTATTTGCCACAACATTGTGCAAGTTTTGCCGGTTGTCTTTATATAGTAATACCATCGCAAAACAACTGAAAAAAGAAAAAATACTTGGGAACGGGACACAAAAACATCTGATACACCGGATAGTGCAGAAAAAACGAAATGGTACCAAAGCTGCAATACATAAAGACAAATACCGGGACAAGCAGATCTCGCTACTCTTGGGTGATAACCAATCAGCACAGCAGACCATACCATCAAATCTCAAAAACCCGCAGAAGACCGGAAAAGAAATAAACCCAAGGAGACTTGCAATGGACAGTAACAACTTGTGGAAAAAGAGTCAACAAATGAGTTAAGACTATTGCTAACAGAATCAACACAATATACGCAAAAGGTAGTATCACATTAGTTAAATCAAACTGCTAGGGTTTACATACAAACAAAAAAAATCCCATACACCGCAAATGCTTAGAGGACGGAGAAACTTTTTCACCATTTGTTGTGTGGCATATATCATGCATCACTCAACTCAAGTTAGCAAGCATATACTAACTCCAAAGGAGCCAAATATAATCCTTTAGCAGAATCCCCAAGACTTCACAGAAAAAAACAGAACTGAAGAAAGTGTGAAAAATAAAACAAGAAATGCGTAGAAAGGGATAACATTGCTTTGCATGTTCTTGCAAAAATTTATCTATTTGTAAAATCACACAGTCTATGCTAGATAATGAAGAAAATCTCTTCAAGACTTTATATTCATATGTAGCTTACACATATGCTAAACCAATTTAAATATTCAATATTATATGAGTTACTATATCATGATTTAAGCTGCTTTTACTTAGGCGTGTAGTTATCCATTACAATACTGTAATGTTATCATTTGCAAAAGATACAATATCTAATGCATTAATCTGATTCACCTCATTCAAAATACAATAACTTTATTATTGATTTCAGTTTTATATAAAAAAAATTCTTAAAATAGATAATTGATTTTTTTATTATCAATGCGGACGCAATTTGCCCTTTATTAGCCATAAATTATGGCTATCAAATTGCCCAGCAACAATAAAATCAACTGTTCAAATATATCAGTCAAACGAGCAAGTTGTATCTTAAACTTCAATTTAATTTTTAACTGCTTGATTTGAATCATGTTGCCCGATCTATATAATTATATTTTGAAAAATGATAAACAGTTTCATTGAAACGGAAGCTTGTGTGAATTTTGGCATAAAATAGATTATAGCGCTCAGAAATTTTAAATATTTTCTCACGCTATAATCTATTTTTTACGCCCTTAATACATAAATAACTATTGTGTACCAACTATACAGTTAAAATAAAATTTCAAGTTACTGTACGTCTTCAAATAGAAATTATCGTTCCTACCTACCTAAAGTTCACATATGATACAAATCGACACATATAACGTGCTTGGATTGACCTTTCATCTTCATTTGCATGAACATTTAATAATCAACAACAACTACCAGACATTAAGTGAAGAATAACCTTGCATCTAAAAATAACTAACTAATGCAATAACTTGTGTATGAAAGTAATTTATTATCTGTTTACCTTTTCAAGAAAACTTTTCCGCATTTATTACTTAATTTTAGAACTTACCCTAAGCACTTTCAGAGCCTCCTCGCAGACCTGCATCCCCCTAGATTCAAACACTTCCACGCATCCAAGATATTTGACGGCGAACGCACACGCCGCTTGTCTAACCGCCGATTCGTCTTCCTGCCATTGGTGAGGTTTTGAACTTTCTGGCACCCTCTCTTTGCGCCTTCTAAATGAATCCCTGAATGATCTTCGGAGCCTGTCCATTTTCCGAGGTGAACGAAGACTTCGTCTCTAATAAATAAAATTAAGAATTATTAACTGTAAGACTGATTGCAATAATGATTTTTATAAATCGACTTTTTTATCAAAGTAATACGTTCATTATTTATAAGTTTGAATCTCAAACATAATCATAGTACCATGCATAACTGCATTATTAAATTCATAGAACAGATGCATCAAGATATCTGTAAAAAAATATTAGCAAGTCAATATATTGTCCCCTTTAAGCAATTGGCAGTGAATTGATATTCAGTT
>JARJEC010094630.1:0-11386 GCA_030264575.1 Tachinus sp. AB-2021 | reverse complement strand
CTCATGAAAGATATATAAACACACTCACAGGATCGCACGCACTCTGACTTCACACAAATATGTACATTTGTATGTGACTTCAGACCACTGACTGTGATGATTCTCAAATAAACCTCGGCTGCAGAGCGATAGCAGATGTTTACACATCAAAATTGTTAGAAATGTCTGTATTGTCCAGCATGTTATCACATTCTTCTGTCTCCTCACCACGATTTATGCAAAACGTATAATTTGTAATTTTTAATAAAAAATAATCAAGTTATCAATTATTGAGTGTGACAATTATACTTCAATAACGTATGAATTTGTTAATCTTAAGTTATGTGTCAGATATGAGTTTAAACAAATTGTTGCCAACATATAATGTTATTAACATATCTATCAACTTACGAATAAATATTTGTAAAATTTTAACATATGTTTTAAAGTAACCATGTTACCAAGCAATGCTATATATAATTATGAACTAATAGATATTATTTGGATTGCTATGTTTATTTAATTTTTAATTGGTAACCAACAAAAAATCGGTAGCATGAATGAATTTATGCATCACAAATTAATTATGCTATATTTATTTGTATTCAATTTTATTATTAAAAATGCTATTCAATCACTGATTTGCAGCTTCTGCTAGCTATTTAATAATTTGATTGATTCTTGATTCTTTCAACTACAATCCAGAGGTCCAGTTGGGGGTAGTATCATATTTTACATGTATTTAATAAGCAAAACTTCATACGTAAGCACAAACGGACTGAAGATCCACCCGCTCTTTTGTTTGTTGTATGTAGACTCAAAAAAATGGTTAGAAAGTTGCCTGTATGTGTTTTTTTATATTATTGTAATATAAATGACATATATTCTATATCTGTCACACCATTCCGTTCTTTTCTTTCTTTTTTACACTACATAATTAACGTTATAATTATGATGTCATATTTGAATGACATAGAGGTTTTAATATTAGTATCTAGTTTAAATTAAAAAATTATTGATGATTCATCACAAGAGGCACTTGACAAAGTTTTTAGAGGTTAAAATATAATTAAAACTAATAATTCACTTATTTTCAGGCTCTGGAAGAAAATAGAAGGTGGTCGCAAAGGAAACGATCGAACTCGTTGGTTGAATTCCCCAAATGTATATCAAAAAGTGGAAATTTTGGAGACCGGAACCCCTGATCCCAAAAAAATTACTAAGGTAGAATATATTAAGTTTGAAGATAATTAGACTAACTAAGAATATTTATAATAATATGTAACATTCCAAAACATTTAATTCATTTTTTAGTTAGAAGTTAGCATTAGATAAATTTTCAATATAATCAGATATACATAATTATGGTTAAGTTAAGCAATAATGATCATCACATCCCGTTCAGATTATGGGTTAAAAAATGTAAGAATAAAAGATAATTACATTTTGTAACAGAAATTGAGATAGGCAAAAAAATATTATGGAATAAAATATTTTATCATTGACAATTTTACCAACATAATATCTATTATTATAATACTGTGGTCTGAAATACAGATGACAGAATGAGAAATAGTAGATTAATTAATTTTAGGTAATTCATATAGCCATTTATTTAATGCCCGAGTACAAAAAGTGCACATTTGAGTAGTGGAAATGTAGTGAAATTGCCTTTCTATTATAGTAATGTGGAGTAGTTTGGGTTTTGCACAATTTAACAATAATTAGTAATAAGTAAATGGAAAAGTTATCATGAAAAAATATTGTTTTTAATATAATAATGAAGACAAAAGTCTAGTCTATTTGATCAAATGTATTTATTTTCTATTCATGCATGGTGCCATATTTTTGTATTAAAAAGCTTATATTGCATTATTTGCATTTATTACATGATTATTAGTGCCATATGTTTACATATAAAACATTTATTGTGAAATAGATCTGTTTAGTTTTGTTTTACAGATGATCAAAGCTGTTTTAATATAATAATTTTAATCAAATCATTTTATAAATTTTCTTTATATTCTTCATAATTTCAGTCAACTTTTCAATTTTTTATTATAGGTCTGTGTAAACTAGCATTTCTAATCGTTTTCTGGTACAATAAAAAATATATATACATATATATATATATATAGTTATCATGTGTAATAAATTTTTTATTAATATGTAATATGTTGCATCGAAAGACTAATTTTATATTTTGCTTGCTTTGAAATAAATAGTGTATTCAAACAGTTGAGTTTTCTTAACACTATCCATTATTAAAATAAAAATAAATTGTATATATTATTTGTCCAAGATGATATTATAATATACTTATTATATTTCTGTCTTTTCAATTGTTGACTTATTGTTGTTATGTTATTTATTAATTACATATAGCCATGTTTATATTTATTAATTAGAAACAACGAATTGAATCGAATAATCAAATACATGCAGACAAGTTTTATACATATTTAATTAAAAAATACAATATAAAAATAAAGTTTTGATTACTAATTGCAAATATTAAAAAAAATATATTATTTATTCGAATCATATCTAAAGTATTTGTTAGATTTAGAATAGTATATTCTGTAACATATTTTTCAAGGCCGAAAGGAAAAGAATTAAACAAGTATTATATTCTGTAACAAGTAAAAATTTCCAGTTGGGAAGAATGGAATGTAACAACCATTCTTCTTCCCAACTAGAAATTTTTTTGGGCGAGTGAGACGGTTTTATGACAACAGAAATGCATTCCTGACAATATAATAATAAAATTATTCAACTTATAAGGCTTGCCTGACACATGACTGATATTAGTAGTAAATTTAGTATTAAAATTGTGCGTGTCTATTTAGTAAATTCTCGTGCAAGAAAATAGAACCCGTTTTAATTTTTTGGATGAGACTAAATATCGCCGAAAAGTTGCACGTAGAAAAACATGCTTTTGTATACGACTTAGATATTTAACATAAAAACACTAAAAATGTAATTAGAACATTATTTGCAAACCAAGTCTTATTCTGTGCTGAATCTTTAATAAGGATGTTTTATTTATAATTTTATTTTAAATGTATTCAGTGACCTATTCTTTGTTTGATGTCATTATCGTACATGCATTTTTTTTTGGCAGTCTGACAGTCACAGTTTCTGGTCAGACTTGCATCATGAAAGTATGTATTTGTAATTTTATTACTTTCACTGAAAGTAATTTTGTTATGGTTATCTAATTCAATTTATAGTACAAAATTGTCTTAAGTTATACATGTGTATCGATGATTATCGAAATTTAAATTTTTATGAAATAAATTGAATCAAATTTTTTCTAAGCAACTAATTTATCTCGAAAAAGAGAACAAAATTGTGATAATCATTAAAATACACGACTTTTATTTATCAATATTATTTCATAAAAAGAAAACTTAAAAATTGAATGGTGGTAGCCTTACTATGTGATAGTGCATTTTAATAAATAAAGCAATTTCTTACATATCTTATCACGAAATTTATTAAACGATTTAATAAATTTCCCGATAAGATATATAAAAAGTTGTTTTATTTATTTAGAAAACTTAAACAATATTATTAAATTTACAATTTTGATTACAATGCCATATTTGATTTTCAATAACGTCATTATAAAGGTGACTAATAAAAATTGAATGGTGATAGCCTTTAGTGACTAATAAATATTTAAATGATAATTATAATTGTAGTTATTTGTAAATTCACTTGGCAATAATAATCTTAATTTGTGGATTTGCCAAAAACCTAAACTAATTTAACTAAGTTACCAATTCACTTGTTTATATGTGTTTATCGAATTTTAGTTTCTCTTAAAATGAACAAAAACAACGGTAATGGTTGAACAACGGTATTGCATAAAATTTTGTCAAAAGCTTGGGATTCTTAAAGCGAAACAATCCGTAAAATTCAGCAGGTGTTTCAAAAGATGCAATGGGAGTAACATAAATTACAGAGTGGTTTAACCCATTCATTTTAAGTGAATTCAAAATCTGTCAAACACTTAATATACATAATAGTACCTCATTTGACTGCTAGTAGGCAACAAATGAGACACCGGAATGTCGAGGAAAAAAGACTAGCATATACATAATCTGTCACCTTCAAGCATCAGTGCCTATCTTGCTTGTCTCATAACATTCCGAATTTTTCAATAAAGCAGTATTTTCTAGTCTTAATATACATATAAATTTTTTAAAATTTTACTGATTAACTTTTACGACATTTACTTTCTAAGCAAGTATTCTTGTCAGTCTCTCATTGCTTGACATTTAAATATTACAAGTTTTTCAGTGAATAATTCAAAAGTATTATAAGATCATCATGGACAAATTCTACTTGCATATAATGGCTCATTTTCATGCCATTTGGTTTTGGCTGATGTTGTAAACTTTATGAATAATACTAATCGAATAATATACTATTAAAAACAACAATCCCTTAATTGTAGTGGTTAATAATACTGCAGCGGTGTGCCAGTAATTTGTGGTATCTGTCGTGTTTCTATGTGGATGTGTGGCAAAACCAGTACATTAGAGACTAGCGACACAACACAATGAGCAGGCACACAGCTATTGTTGTACATTGATTGTTAAAGAAAAGAAATGTGTTAGCTTGTCGCTAAAGTGCTGGTTTTGCTTTCAGTGGGTTGCGGATGGATCACCTACTCATTCCAGTACACCAGTTAGAATTGAATCTGCTTTACAATTTGTGCCTAAGAACACAAACCCTAAGGAATTCAAGAAATTGCAGCAACAGGTAATATAAAACTTAATTATTTAATGATAATAATTATAAATTGTACTCACCTGTTAAAAGATTTAATCTGCGACTGTTAAATAATAGTGCAATTATGCATAATCCTAGACACATAATTTTGTTTATATTGCACTAGTGAAATATAAATTTATATTCTACTAAATTTCTATTTACAATAATTATTTTTACAAATCAAAATTTTGTTTATTCAATTAACAATTAACAATTTTCATCATTTTTGTACTAATTGGAATGGTTTATAAAAACTTACTAATAAATTATCCACTTAGAAAATTACAAAATTAATGGAAGTTACTGCTGTTTGTTAAATTGACGATAATAGGTGCACAAGAAACCTTAATTATAATAGTGAGTTGTCATGATGAATGGAAGAACTATTTATTATATAGGACAAGTATTAGGAAAAGTAAAATTATTACAGTGAAATCTCTAGTGACGGACACTTCTAATAAGCGGACAACTCCTATAACCGGACATATTTGAATACACCGCAAACGTCCATATATGGGATATATTAATTTCTCTCTATTAAGAGATTTTAATAAGTGCTTATGTACAATTTAATTGTTATTTTCTAACGAAAATCACTCTTATAATCGGACACTTTAAAGAAATTATTTTTTTATTACATTTTGATAAATATTCAATCTACCTATGTCTATTTACGAATCATTTAAGTAGTTTTTGAAATGAATTATTCTATACTATTATTTATTTTGACAAAAGTGACCATGTTATACTGCTCTGTCATGTTTTATATATATATAATGAGCTTAACACTCCTTATGGAGTTTCACCGCTTCTTCTTGGAGCTCTTCTGAATCAATTATTTGGGTGAATCAATCCCAGTACTCTTCTTATTTTTTCTACAATTTCTCTCAATTTCTTTTTGTGTTTATCTATTTCTATCCAGTTATCTACTTCTAGTGTCTTAGATCTTTTTCCACCTCTTCCTTAAACCTGTTTCTTGGCCTTTCTTCCTACTATTACTGCTTGGCTCTCATTCTGTTATTACTCTTAGCCATCCGTCAAGGTTCGACTTCCATATATGGCCTAACCATCTAAAATTTTATCCAATTTACCACATTGTCACCTAGATCACGGTTTTCTGTTCTAAAAATTGAATGCTGTAAAATTTTATTCAATTCGTCACAAACTGTTTATTTGTGTATAAATTCTAATGATTCATTTTATTATATTTTTATGTAGTCTACTATGCCGTTATAAATAAATCGTTTTTTATTTGAATAATAAATTTATTTTAATAATATTCTATATTTACCTTACTTCGTTTTAAGCAGACACTTCTGATAAGTGGCCAAAATCGGTTGCTGCACCATGAGACATTTCACCTATTAAGTAAATTTTAATCAATCTGGTTCATAATTTTTATAGCAGTATCAGTTTTGTTTTGTTTCGAATCTACAATATAATTTTGCCTACAGAAGCTGATCTTCAAGTTCTGACAAAAAACGCACACACTACATTATACTAATTTCAATCAACATTTTTTGGTGGTTTTTCAGTGCACCAACTTGCTAGGTTAACTTCATACTCACTGTAAAGTATAAATAATTTTAAATTATGCTTGTGTGCATCATTAAAGCATACTTGAGGAATAATTAAGGACAACAGCTTAGAAAAATGTACAAAAGTAATACAATTTAACCTTGCTGCATTGTTCGATTTAACTATTTAACACATAAGCTGCTTCGGCCAAAAAAGACCCCAAATCTAATCAACTTGGATAGAGATATTTATTAAAATTATTGAACATTTAATCAGGTTTGGCTTGCACAACATGTATTTAATCTAGGATTAAATATTAATGGCTTTTGGCAATGTTGCAAAATTATATTGAATGCTTTTAGATTAATTTTATTTTATAAAATGTCAAAAGTAAAACGTGTACCTCGTTTTAATGGTTGCAGAGAGAATCACAATGTATCATCTTAGCCTCTTTCACTTACTTTAAATTTTATTTTGTTGTTAACAAAAGATGAAGGTATTTTTTTACAATAGCATGTGGCTGAATTATTTAAAATATGCTGTATTTATAGTGCAAGTGTCTATCGAGATTAAATTCTGGTTTTAGGCTTAAACCTAGCAAATTAAGCTTGAATTGGTGGTTTGATTCCAAATGGAATATTACAAATTCTATTTGGCACACAATTCAAGATAGATTTATTGGTTTAACCTTTGCGTTTATGTTAGTTTAAGCAATAATTGTATCTCTGTTAATACAAATGATCATTACACTATCGTATCTAAGAGAATCAATACAACACCCAATTGGAGCACATCTCGTATATTACACATTAAGGTGGCATAATAACGTGTAAAAAGAGATTGAATGTTGCGAAATGAGAACTGTTATACCTTTTAAACCTTTAAAAATATAAAATGGAATGAAACTGATGTGTTCTTAGAACTATTTTATATTCCATATCATCACCAATATTTACTCTTTCGTTTGCAATGTGTTTGCTGCAAATTTGTTGTGGACATTAAAGAACGGTCTCAATAAATCAAATATCTTATTTTTGTGTATATCTTTTGCATATTTATCAATTCTTTGATGCTTTAGCTGAGATTTATTTTAAGCTGTAATGAGACTGAATTGTATTAATTGTGAAATTGTGCGGATAATATTGTTTTAGTAGTTAATCAAAAATACTAAGTCTGATTTTATTCGGTGTTAGATCAAAGATTATAGAAGAGCGGATAAAATATCTGCTGGTCCACAATCGCACATATTAGAAGGTGTTACATGGGAAGAAGCAAAGAAAATGCAGGATGCTGGTGTGACACAAACTGGTGATCAAGTGGTATTAATGGGTGCAGCTTCAAAGGGTATTATTCAACGTGGATATCAACATAATGCTACAATGTATAAGTCCCCATATGCCAAAAATCCTTTTGATTGCATTACGGATGAAGAAATTGACGAGTACAAGAAAGTTGTTGAAAAGAAGGTTAAAGGTGAATGTAAGTGAAATTTTGTTGATTGATGTAAAATTTTCTTTATTGATTATTTTTATTAAAGACGATACCGACTTTAGCGAATCCGAAGGTTTATCATCTGCTCAAATTAATAAACGAATTAGCGATATTAGATCTCCAACATCTGCTGCCAGTGAAACAGAAGAGGAAAGTCGAGATGGTATTATAAATTTTATTACAGTTTAGTAATAAAAATGAATTTAATTCTTTTTCAGAACCTCAAGTTTTAAGGATAGAAACAAAACATGCCCCTAAACCAAGCCAGCCAGAAGTTGTTTTAAGTGACGGTAAGTTGATTGTAATTTGATTTGTAATGAAATTGCTAATTTTTGGGCAGTAGTTATATCTTCTTCATAACAAATCATTGCTACATAGAATTTTACCCGATATTACTTGCTTAGTCTTCTATAAGCAAAAGTGATGTAAGGGTAAGTGGTCATCTTTATACTCATTCTCATTTTAGAGATGAAACTGTTAGAGATTAACACTCACCATTCGTTTAATTATTGTGAAAGATACTTTGATAACTAAAAATGTGACTTTGATCATTAAAGCCTAAATCGTTGTCGCCACATCAACATCGCCTAATTTAGTTTGCTCAATTTTACAGGAAAACAAAAAATCTTTCTAAAAATGGAAAGCGGAGTTGCATTTTACTTAGCACTAAAGACTTTTTTGACAAAACTTAAAAACAAAGTTTACCAACTTGTGTAAAAAACAATCTGATGTTAGTGTAACTTCACGTATCCACCACCGTATCTTTTGCCATTATTTTTATATAGATTTACTATAGGGCAATGAGCGGATTATTTTATTGTGTTGTTACATCAAATTTCTTAACTTAAGTAAATTATTAAATTATATATTGGTAATCTTGTAAACAGAAAAACGAATGATTGAATATTTATCAATAAAAAAAAACTGAGTATGCTTGGAACATTTTCTTGGGATTTTTACAGGGCTCATAGCACTATATGAAACAAAATTTTATTTATATCTTATCTGTTGTATACGTTTTCAACATTACACATTGGCCTTTTTTGGTATATAAATAAACTTAATTGAAGAAAAATATAATTTAGAAGACCAAACATACTACGTAATCAAAAAAGCAATATATCTCGTTTTAATAATAATAGCATTAATTCATAGTTTTTGTCTGATGATTTGAAGTTATATTGTTTATTATTGTGTCCATTGCAGTTACTTTACACTTTCAATATTTATTTATTTAAAATAGTGAATCAAAATATACGCAAATTATACATGGAAAAAGTCTTAATTACTCAATGCATCCATTAAGATACCTGAGAGTCTTAACACTTTTGCTACTTAAGCGAAAAGTGGTATTCTTCCCCAGTTTAGGGACACACACTTAGTTTGCAATATGCAGATAGAGCACTTGCGTGTTCGTATTAGTTGTGTATGTCGACTTCAAAAACTGAGATTATAAAAATGTTTTATTTATTTATTACTAATGTTTGTATGACACTATGCAATTCTTATATCAAATATTGTACACGATTTTATATAAAAAATTGCATAGTGCCATACAGACATAAGACATTTTACATATTATGATTACAAAACAAAGTTTAGAATTCTAAAATACAATACTTAGTATGCCTAGTCCCATGCGTGCAACATACTGCTGGCCGCTGTAGAGCTATATAAATGCACGGGCCGTACAAGTACCCCAGGCGCGTCTCCACATTTAGTGGGGGCTTCTTTGTTTAGTACACATGTGCACTTTCCCCAGTGAAAGTGTTAAGAGATTCGTTATGACAACACAATAAAATAATCCGTTCACCTTCCTATAGTAAATCAATGTAAAAATATTCTTAAAAGATACAGTATTGGATACGTGAAGTCATCACTAATGACTGAGATAGATGGTGTTGATATGGCGACGACGAAATTATTGTGTACATATAATTTAATTATAAAAACAATGCTTTTATTTTTCAAATAAATAAAGTTAAGATTTTTTTAAATTGTTTTGGAAATGTTGCCATTCAGCCGATTCAAATTTTTCAAATTATAAATGTTTATTTAAAACTATAATACAACCATTTAAATTTACTATGTTACATATTAAAATTATTGTTTTTACTTTAGATGTTTTCTTTTAACATTGCATGACTAGCTGCTAATTTTATTGCATTTTTTTTTGTTGTTGCATGTTATAGCACTAGAGGATGATGTGTTTGAGGCACCTACTAACATAAAAGGTAATTTTATAGATACTAACATTTGCATTTGAAGACGATAGTTTGTTGTAGATTAATAATACGTTAATTAATGTATTAATAAAATATGTATTCAATAATTGACGAATATACAGCTTCACTTGTCAATGTATGAATATAAATCAGAAAACAGAACAAAAATAAAAATAGAATTATTAATGGATAATAAAAATAATACATAAGTAATAATAGTAGTAATAAAATATTATGCTTACTAACAATCTGAGTGCAGTCATTTCTAGACTGTTTTAATTACACAAATTAATTAAGACATGTCTCAATCTAGGTATTCATGAAATGTTTAATTTTTGTGATTCACTGACTTCTAATTTTTAGTATAAATATTGAGGTAAAAATCAGTTAGTTCCAACCACTGAATTATATAAAACTGAAATTCTCCCTATTTTAAAAACGGTCCGGCATGTTAGAGTGCGCTGTGTACGATGCAAACCCATTTCACTCTTACTCATTAAATCAAATGTACCATACATGTAGAATTTTTATTTTACGTTATTTACTAAAAGAAGTTGTAGTACTTCCATTTGACACACTGTGTCGGAACAAGACATTGATGGATCATACACAGGCATCTCCGTCTAACATTGAAGCTCATTATTTTTTCATCAGCGCCACTTGCGATATCATTCCAGTTATATATAATTCAGTGGTTCCAACATGCATTTTAGGGACTGGTTTTGGATAAGTTATGAATCTAACAACAAAGTTTGACTATTGTTGGCTTAGTTTAGTTAATCAAATACATATGAAACAAATCAGTAAACATTACATAAGCACTTTTTAGCAACTAACTACCCCACACTTTTTTTAACATACTTTGATTACTATTTATTTCCTATATCTTGTCTATTCTGTTCTTAACCTTCTTGCTCAAGTGATTTTTTTCTTCAAGACTGTTTGGCACATTTTGAAACCCTTCCTTAATGACGTCATATTTTTATAATACGATTTTTTCTTAAATATTTTGACTTCAATTAAAGTTGGATTTGTGTGATAACCATTAAATTACCTTTTCCATACTTATTATGTACATATTTTCAGAGGTTATAGTACTGTCTATTCTCATCTTGAAGTTTCTTTTATTTGCTTCTTTGCAGCTTGTTCATCTCCTACTCAATCATGTCTCTGATTTTTTTATTACCTCATTGTCTCATCTTTGTTCCAACTAAGGCACATGGTACATAAGTAATAATTGGTGTATAATAATCTTGTTGAAGTATGTCTTTGATCTATCTTTGTGCATATCTATGTGTCTTTTGAATCATCTTCATCGGTAACATCTTTGGTAAAACTAATAACTCATAGCCGTACAACTTATATAGAATGACGTGAATTTAGGATAC
>JARJEC010094597.1:0-19880 GCA_030264575.1 Tachinus sp. AB-2021 | reverse complement strand
TGTATGTATGTATGTATGTATGTATGTATGTATGTATGTATGTATGTATGTATGTATGTATGTATGTATGTATGTATGTATGTATGTATGTATGTATGTATGTATGTATGTATGTATTTTTTGTATATTTGTATATAACTTAGATTAGTTTTGTATACATGGGTTAGTTTCGCATGTAAGTTTAAACCGTTTTTTTTAAATAAGACCCAGCGTAGAAGGCTTGTTACTGTTATATTTCTAAAAGTATTTATTATGTAAATATTACACCTGCATGGATGTTTGTTGAATATGTGAGCATGTATAAAGAATAAATGGGTGTGTAAATCTATTAATTGTTTTTACTGTTTATAACATTTCTAGATAAGAGATGTTACCTTATTGTTAATTGCTATACACAAAACTCGTTTGTATTGCAAAATATTTTTTTAAAATTCATTTACGGAGGTATGAAAATAAATTTGATACTTATACATAAATAAAATAATGGTACATTGCTTAAATACAACTTACCAACTTACAATACGGTGTCTAAACGCCCGTTCGTGCTACTCCGGAATTGTGGATTTTTTTGTGCGGATAAAATGGCTGCCACGAATCCGCAAAAAGTTCAATCAATCTCAGTATTTTGCGAAAAATCAATAAACCTAACTTCATTTGATTGAACAGATAAATGTCAAATACTTGAAGTTACAGTTTCAATATATTTAATAATATATAAAATATACTATACAAATATTTTAATAGAAAACATTAAACATATTTTATACGACATACCTCATTATTAAATTATTCCAAAAAAGAAGATTTTTAAATTTGTTTATCTAATACGGCTAGTACCGACGCAAAATTAAAATACACAAACTACCGCCAATAAAACACTAAAAAAAATTACTTAAAAAAACTTCCGGATAAAATTCTTGCAGTGTGAATTGGAAATCTACATTATTTACGGATTCGTGGCGTAAAAATCAACACACACCTATATATATATGTATATATATATATATTATTTATTTTAGTTTACTTGACATAGCTTAAACTACTAACTAACCTTGACTTTAAATTTGGCCTTTTAATTGGTAGCCTGGCGCACCCCTGTAATCCAGCGACTTGGAAGTCATGTTAGAGGAGGTTCAAATCTTAGTGGTTACTTTGCCTGCATTGCATGGGTACATAATTACGTTCAAAACAGGTTAAAAATGGGTAATTTATCTAGTGCAGATTGAGATAGACGTGCTCAGATGTACAGCAAAATCTTGCGTCTGCAAGTAGAAATAAAAATTCTCAAAAGAGAGAGTATAATATGATAATAATAATAATAATTAGTGTCCGATCCAACTGGATTTTCAGCCCAAACCGAAACCGTAACCGACTATTTGGCTTCTCCTCTAGTGTTTTTTCGAAACACTAACCGAAACCGAAACTTATGTAGTTAACTTTAATTAAATTGACATTGACAAAAACACTAGAGGGTATCTAGTATTTTTTGTAGCTTTGTAATAATTGTAATGTTGGGTCCAGATTTGCAACAGAACATCGTACCGTACCCCCGTTCCGTTCTAATGTTTATGTGTCTGCGTACATCGTCCAGTTCTAAGGTCATGATACGCAGCGAAAATTGCGTCGCACATTTGAAGTCGGTATTTACTAAGCATTAAAGGAGGAACGAATAGATGTTACTCGCCTAGTATGGCCGTCTTGCAACAGGATTGCGATCATCAGCGGGATAAAGCCATGACAAACAGCGTCCCCAGTTGATAGATATTTTTAAAACGATTATTATTATTTATTGATTAATCAGTTATTTTGCCAGTTGTTATTTTATCAAGAAAGTTGATTCAATTTTAATATATACATAAAGTTGATATATTTTTTCTTTTGGCATCGATTTTCGAACAAATTTATGCATTGTTATTTTATGTAAAATTCCTAAGTAAATTATTAATTTCATTATATAAAATGAAAATTATTAATTTTTTTTTCATTTATTATATATATTCGAAATATACATAATATATTATACTCGGAAATAACGCAATGCGAATTATCAACGTCACATGTTCTATATTCGAAGTTTATTGTGTTATTTTATTAGCAGGAATTAAAAATAGATGGTAAGACGTTTAAATAAAATCGAGTCTTATCTTTCATATTGCAATGACCTTGAAGTGGTTCGAAGTTCGCTGCGATCCAACGCAAGTCGGTGTTTTACTCCACATAAAAAAGACTCTCCGTGGTTCTCGTTCAGTTGGCATTTTCAACATTTTATTAAGCAAAAAAATTTAGGGAATTAAAACACACTCGAATTTTTTTATCATAAAAAGAAACTAAAAGAATAACTTCGTTTAAAAAACTGTATGATTCAGATTCAGAGTTTCATAATTTAGAAAATTATCATATATAGAAATATTTTAAATATTTATGCAATAAAACAATAAAATTCCAGATTTCTATAGAAAATTGAATCGCGAATTATGTCTTTGCTTTTAATTTATTTTAAACTTAACTTTTTGTTATATATATATATATATATATATATATATTATTCAATATAATATTTAACAAAATTATAAATGTATGTTGAAAGTATTGTGGTTAGCAATAGACAGCCTTTGACATACATTTTGTCTTTCGAAGTAAATTATAAAAAATACAAAAAATTCATTAAACTAAAAATAAATATATGCTAAACAATTTCTAATAAAAATATTATTCCGAGGAATTTATAATATTATGCTGTTATATAGGGTATAAATACAGGACGTAATTCGCGGTTTAGGAACGGAACGAAGTTCGCTACGATGTTTGCAGTTTTTTTTGTAAGTGTAACCTTAGAGCGCTTCGAGGTACGGAACGATGTTGCAAATCTAGATCCACCTTAATAGACTATTTGACTAGATTAAATAACGATAAAAGACTTCAATTTACTAAAAATTATTTCAAAAAAATATTATAATTAATATGTATTATATTGATAAGAGGTCTAAACGTATTTTTTGAAGGTCTAGCCACAGCCACATATTTTGCTAACCGCACGGGTCGGTGGGTAGGTCAGCAGGTTTATCGGTGGTTTGATTAGTTAGTAAGTTGGTGGGCGAGTGGGTGAATGACCGAATGAAACTTTGAGTGAGGGGGTTGGTAGGTGGGTTGATCGGTGGGTGGGCCGGTGGTCAGGCTGGTAAGTGGGAGGATTGGTGGGTGGGTTGGTGGTTGTATTGGTGTGCGTTAAGGTGGGTAGGTCAGGTTAGGTCGTACAACGACGGGTATATCAGCTATAAATAAAACTATATTTATCAATATCTTTAAAATATAGTTTATTAATTTAATTGTGTTCTATCAATTACTCTTTTTAATTAATTTGCCATTATTGATATCAATATCGATGTCAAACATCGATATTTCTCTTCGATGTTCCATCCCTAATATAAACACAAGCTCAATGCTGTGATTTTGAATATGACGTTGTTTTGTGTTTTGTAAGTTTAAGAAGTGTAATAATAATAATAATAATAATAATAATAATATAATATAATAATAATAATAATAATTTATTAGTTCTTTTAGACTCATAGCGCATAGAACATGTTAAAAATTTATTACAAAATAAGTAATATACAGTAATATAAGTAGATTATTATTCTAAACTGAAATCTACACTATAGTATTCTTCTATTGAATATAAACACAAACTCAGAAGCCGTCGCTTGACTGTTATTTTGAACTTTTTAGTTTCCAATTGTTTTGTTGAAGGTGGAATTTATTAAATAATTTAATTGCCATGCAAAGCGGTGATTTCGAATAGAGGCTGTTTAGTGTTTTGGAATTTCAAGAAGTGTACCATGTCTAGTTGAACAGTTGTGCTTGTTTCCATTGTCTTTGATTTTGTTGTTGTTTTGTTTCAAGTACAGTAATGGGCGATATATGTATATTGTAGCTAAAGGCATAATATTTTGCTTTTTAAAATGAGGTCAACAAGATTCATTACTTTTTATGCCAACCATACTTAGTAATATACGTTTTTGGATTAAAAAAAATTCTAGTTGCATCACCATTATACCAATGTTCCGGGATATAAGCTTAAATGGAGTGAATATTAGCAAAATAAAATTGCTTAACTGCAAACATGTTACTAATGTCTTTTAGATGCCTGATTGCATAATTGGCGCTGCATATCTTTATTGATAAACATTTTTTTTGTCAACTATAAATCCTAAAAATTTTATGTTTGTTACTTGATGTAATGTTTTACCGTCATATTTTATCAACCGACTTTTTTGTTGTTATTCACGTTTGTCAAAACTTATGAATTTTTTTTTTCTATTTATTTCTAGGTTATTTTGTAACACAAGAAGCACTTTTATTAAAAAAGGATATAAGAATATATCATTTTATGTATATGAAATATAAAAATAAACATACTTTGCATTAAAAGTTTGTCCATCATAAAATGTAAGAAAAAATACTACACTATAAATAAAATGTCCATTCACATCATCAAAAAAGAAACAGAGAAGAAAATTCATAAAAATTAAACAAATGGTTTAAAAAACATGAAACTGAATATAAATTTACTCTTACAAAACTCATAAAATTACAATTTAACAATACTTCCCTAAAAACATTACAACTTGATATTTTAACACTTAAAGATATAAAAGAAAGTCAACAAAGATATTACTATTTAATAATTATAATAAAAAGTGGAACTTAAACTTAAAAATATTACTTACAACTGAATACAAACTTTTTATATGCCTAAGATATTTGATCTATTTGGTTCTGATATAGAAACAGTAATTCCTCGGGGTATTTTTTTAGAATTTAATTTCAATATAAAAATAATAAAAAAATTTGATGTATCTAAACTGGTATTTCTGTGGAATATCGGAATTTCCGCGGCTTTGTGACTCGGTATTTTTACATATTTATATAGAATCAGTTTTATATAAATACTACTTTATAACTTGTTTTTGGCAATATTTTGAGCAAATTGATTGTTGAGTCTATCTGGTATTTCTAAATTGTTTCACGTTGCTTTGATAGCTTAAATTTCTTGTATTTATATCTACTAAGACCCTTAAAAAGAAAGAATTGCTAACTTCAATCAGCAGGTCAGGCTGGCATTTTTAAAGTGAGTTATTGGTTTGTCAATTATTTAAAGTGTTAGGAAATGTGAATGTTTCAGTGAATAATTGTGCTTTTAAATTTTTTTATGCGAATTTTAGCTTGTCTACTATTCTTAATAATAAAAAAATGCCCAATTAATAGATTTGTTAGCATGCAAGTTTGTCCATATGTCCCGCTAGATTAAACGTTTTTACCACTGTGCGTCGGTGTAGCGTAGTGTAAAATGGAATAAACAAACGCAACGGTGCAAATGGTGTATCAGCAACAACAGATATAGTTTAATTTGTTATTTGTATTAATGTAATTAATAAAATTGTTGTTTACATTAGTATCGAATTATTAAATAGCCAACAAAATTAGCAATTCTGGCGTTTGTGATTAAATTTCATTTTTAATAATTAAATCCAATATGAATATATTTAGCATAATAGATAAACTCCAACAAAGATTTAGTTTGATGAAAATAAAAACTGCTTCCAAATTTTAATAATTTTGCTAAAATAACGGTGCGTAATTAATTGAAATTAGGCACTGTTGTTTCATCATTGAATGAAATAAATTTTATCATGTCGCAATCAACATTTTAAATAACATTTGACATTAATGCATAGCTGTAAAAAGAATGGCGTTTAGTGTAAGCACTGTTTACACTTCACTGTAATAGATGAACGGCTTTTGGTGTAAAAGATGTAAATATTGTTAATTTTCAAACGGCTAAAGTGCGTTTGATGTAAAAAATGTGTTCGGGGCAAAATAACCGAATGCTGTATATGCTACGGTTCATAACCTATATAGGTTATCTGTGTTGTTAACATAAGCTAGTTAATGTGACAATATTTTAACCTAACAGCGATTGTGGTTGAAATATTAACTCAATCCGTCAAAATTATTTATTTTTTAGCCTATACGACTTGTCGGCGTTTGCATTTAGACACGCCCGATGTACAAGTTATAGAAGTATATACAGATGAATAAACATATTCGTGTCCGCTTTACTTGTATGGTTTATAATGATCAAAAGAAATGAATTAATAGTTTCTTCATTGTAAACCACACAAGCAAAATATGAAAAACAACCTGATTTATTGTTTACAATCACTCAAATGACTGATGACACGGAGCAAAGAACAAGTGACATTTGTTCTTTACTCCTGATAGGATCAAGGAACGGATCAAATGAATGTTATTAATTTATAATGTGAATAGTGAATGTGAATGATTAATAGAAATTTGATTAAAAACTGTAGCTGTATCATAAGTTTTACTTTTGGATTGTGGTCCAAGCACACTAACAATTTTCTTATATATTACAGTGCAATTAGTTTCACTCTACGTCTTGGAGGAATCACACTTGCTTCTAGTGAAGAAGGTCGTGTTGACGTGATTTCCACTCTCTCCTACGTGCATGAAAACTACAATCCATTAACTCTCAATAACGACATCGCCCTTGTTAAACTGCCAAACCCAGTTAGCACAAATAATAGGATTCAACCTGTGGCTCTTCCTTCTCGCGGCGAAGTAGTTGGAGTAGGCAAGGATGTCATCGTTAGCGGGTGGGGAAAAACTAGTGATGGTAATTAGTTTTTAATAATACACTCTAGTAATACACTACATTGAAATACATTTATTTTAGCTTCAAGCTCTGTAAGCAGTATTTTGAATTATGTTGGTTTGTCAACTATTTCCAACAATGACTGTGAAGATGTTTACGGACCTAGTGTTATTGCTTCTACTGTTTGCTGCAAAGGTAACCCACGCCACAGCACATGTAATGTAGGTTGAAATATTAAATGTTTACAATTTTAATTAACCTATTAACTATATCTACTTTGCAGGGTGATAGTGGTGGTCCTCTTATTGTTAAGAATGACGACGGTTCCGTGACACATGTTGGTATTGTAAGTTTTGTCCATGTTAAGGGATGTGAAAGTGGAAATCCTTCCGGATACGTTCGTACTGAATCGTTTTTGTCATGGATTCATGATAAAACTGGCATTCCGATTTAAACGAAAAAATGTAAATCTTAAAAAATAGTAAAATACAAAATTTATTAAATAACTCATTCTTATCATTTTAAAATATTGTATATACCCGCTAAGAAACTGCATTTTTGTACTTATGACTAGACTTCGGATTTGAATATATTAACGTTTTACTTGTTTATCTATATGAAAGTCATTTTAATGCCATATAATCGTTTTATTAAATACTTCTTGCATTTTTCAAAACAAACATTTTTGACATATTCTTTTGTTCGAATTTAATCGCACATCGGAGACCGATAGAACCATTTGTGCCGTATACAGAGAGAACGCCATCGTAGAAAGTACTGCACGAAAATGGTTTTCTCGTTTCAAAAAGGGACATTTAACGAATGATTCTCCTCGTTCAGGAAGACCATCCGACTTTGATAAAGACAGATTAATTTGTGATGATCCACAACAATCATAAACAATGCGGGAGATTATATTATTGATTAGTTTTATGTATTTTGAGTATTTAAAAAATTAAATTTTAAATTAAAAAAAAATGATCGCGGTCCCAAGGAAAGTTTCCAACATAATAGTTATTTATAGTTAACTCACTCAATCACTCACTCGCTCACTCACTCACTAACTCGTTCATTCACTCACTAACTTGAAGTAATTGGTCGCAAACTACCGACTGAAAAAGGGAAGACCACTCTTTTATACAAGATGAGGATCTTTGCTCCAGATCAATTTGTAGCAACGTCCCAGTTCTGGTACTTCTCGAGACAACTCAGGATGTTTAAGAAAACTACTGGTGAAATCGTATCTGTTAGGCCGATTCCAGAAACTCACTCACTAGCTCACTCACTCACTCACTTAATCACTCATTCACTCACTCACTCACTCACTCGCTCACTCAAAATTGTTAGGAATGTCAATATAGTCAGTGAATCAGTGAAGTATGCTATTTAAACAACTGTGTAATACTTCACTTTATTACCTTACAGTAGCGCTAAAATACTTGGACAGCGTCTGCGTCGATGATTTTGTTGGGCAACTGTTAAGTATTGCGTAATGCAGCAAATCCGATTTCGGAATAAGCTGTAACTTTAGCGACGTAAAGGGTTATAAGCCAATCCACAGATCACTTCCAACCTATCGTCGGACGTCCGACGTAGAGTGTTTGCTGTATTAAAATATGACTGCTATGGGGCACAATTGCATTTAATTTTATAATTTCAATTAGAATCATATGTCATGTGTAGCACCATCGGATACGTAATTGAGAAAGAAACATGTTTAGTTAAGCGTTTACTGTAAAATGTTTAAAAAACATTTGAACAAACTCTTTTATTCAAACAAGAAAGCAGGACAAATATGGTGTTATTAGATAGAAAATTTAAAAATGAATGAAACTATTTTATTTATTTTATAGTACTTTTATTTGTTACTTTTCGAAAAAGATATTTCCTTGCATTTTAGTAGCCATTTTTAAAATCTAAAAGTGTTGGTATTGGTTTTCCATCATTGAATAATTTTAGATTTTCAAGAAATTGTTCTGAAATATCTTTTGCGCGTCCCATTGCAGCTACATGAGGAGTAATTTTAACCTAAAAAGAAATTTATTTATACTAATAAATTAATATATTAATAGTTTAATCGATTTAATCATAAATATCTGGAAATGTGTTTATATGTAAAAAAATATTTGTTCCAATGCGTCATTCATCAATAAACTATACCGATACACTGACAAGGATTGTATTCATTTGGTTAAAGTATTATATTTTTCGAAATAATAAAAAATGTATAATCGTTTATTTAAAATCTAAAAGATTAAAAAATTGGGCAATCAAAGCTAAGTATTTTTTCGCTTATATATTTTTATATGCAAGTATATTTAAAATGAATAGAATTTTATTTTATTATTATATAATATTCCTTTTTATACAAATTATATATTTTGATGTTGATTGTTTTGTATCTATGGAATAAATTTTTTTTTCTCTTTTATTAATTACCGCCCTTAAGCCAGTTTGCTGGAAACTCGTTTAAGGTATACAGCGCGTTGAATGTTAAAATTTAATAATTTATAAATACTTGTGAAAGTGACCAAAGTCCGCTATCCTTGGGTAATGGCTCTGTATTAAATACATCCAAATATGCAGCTGAAATCCACTTATTTTCAACTGCTTGTATCAAATAATTATCATCAATTATGCTACCTCTACCCACATTAATAAAAACTGTATTCTTTTCTGAAATTTAAGAATTAATGAATTTAATAAAATAAATTAAATTCATTATCTAACTAACCTTTACAATTTCTTAATAAATGTCCATTCAATAAGCCTTTTGTGTCTTCGGTATTTGGTAATGTATTGATTATATAATCGCAGCTACTTAAAAATTCATTTAATTGCCATTTGTTGAAATATTCATTTACATATTCAAATTCATGTTTATTTATTGTTGGTCTGCGTCCATATGCATTTATTTGTGCACCAAACGTTTCCAAAATCTTTCCTACTAACATGCTTTTCATAATTCATAATTATATGATATTAAATCATTTAAAACGTACATCTGCTCCCTATTTGTCCAATACCCATTATACCAATATTTAAATCTGATATAATTCTGTAATTTGATATTTTTCCATCTTGAATCCACATTTTAGTTATTTGGTTTTCGTAAATATTATAGAATTCTCTTTCGTGATTGACAATGCATGTTAAAACATATTCTGAAATTATACGGCCAAAATGTTGCCCAGAATATCTAAATATTGGAACGGTTGGCAGAACTTTGTCTTTAATATGAGGTATTAAAGCATCTATTCCTGCCCATGTGCCTTGAACAAACTTAACGTGTGGAATGTCATATAATAATGGCCCTATTAAATTAAAATCTGCTATTATTATTTCTACATTACTAAGGTTTGGATCAGCAGCTGCAAAAAAAAACAAAATATTATTTCAATTTCAATCATAATAAATGTATAGCGATCGAAAATGGCGACTATATCGAAATAAATATACACATGTTGTATGTCTAAACATGAATATTTTAGGTTGAAAAAAAAGAAGAAAATACGCTAATGAATTCCTTGGTTATCGAAAAATGTCCTAAACTATCTATAGTACACTAAGCACTTTTGTTGGTCCAACCCTTTCAATTTCTGAACATTACAAACATAATAGTATAGTATGGAATTCATATTGAAAGCTCAATCTTTCAGTATAATTGTTAATTGCTTGTCATTCGTTTCTCCAGAACTCTCATATTTTCTTTGGGCACAACATTTCATGAATTGCTCCCACACATATTTCTGCGTTTTTACTGTGCGTGAAGGTGTTAAATAATATATTGGATCAGGTGTGCCATATTTAAACGACTTTTCAAACAGAATCTCGCAGCTTTCACACGGGTATTTTCTTATCTCTATGTCTTGTATGTATTGATAAACCGTACGCATTTTTTAAACGTCTCTTGCACTCGGGGCATTCCATTTTGAGGCTATGTTGACGACAATGTTTCCAAGTTAAGAGTCTTGGGCAAAAACTAATTTTAAGTGAAATTACATGTCACTCGATTATTTCTTGAACTCGTTTTCAATGGCACAAATTTCTTGCAGTATCGCAGTAGTTTTAGCGACAGAATGCAGGTGGTAAAAGCGCTCTATCACATGATTAATATCGTTTGCATTCATTAAGAGCCAAAACCTTTGATTTAATCGCATCGCAAGCAGCGTCGACTTTATCGTTGTTTAATGTATCACAATAATCGGTTTTAAATTGACTAGGAGGCGTAATAAAGGGTGATTTTTCAATAACATCAACTGCAACTTCTGTACTCACAACACTTTTATGTTGTCTTTTTATGTGACACTTAAGATTGTCCTTTCTTGTAAAACTTTGATCACAGAGTGAACATGAAAACACAACTTCTAAATGGATTTTTGTTCTATGTCTTTGCAAACTACTTAAGCAATTGTAGGAGGTTTTACAGTCTTCACATCTGTACATTTCGACGGTTATTCTTTAATAGTCCTTGATAGTCCTTCAATAGTACTTAATAGTCCTTAATAGTTCTTAAATAGTTCTTAATAGCCCTTAATAAATCTTAATAGTCCTTAATAGTCCATAATAGTCCTTAATAGTCCTTCGGAGATTAATTAAACTATGTAATAATAATATACTTAACCATACATACCACAATGTTAATTGCCTGAATTCGATAATTAAAAATGTTAATAAACATCTTCAACTGTTAAGGAGTGAGTATGAGCGAGTCAGAGCAAGTACGAGTGAGTACGAGCGAGTCAGAGCAAGTACGAGTGAGTACGAGTGGGTGACTGGGTGACTGGTGAGTGGGTGCGTGGGTGAGTGGACGGGTCGCAGTCTTGTTGTATATGCATTTTAATTATAATACACCCTGTATACTGTTCAACCCGGAAAAGAATGTAACAAACATGAATGTAGGTACATACTAGAGAAGTAGAGGTTGTCAATAGATGTTACACGTGTTATAGTGATTAATAAATTTCTTGTTACAATCAATTTATTACGTTTTTAATAACCTAAACTTAACAGGTTATAGGCCCAGACATGCAATCTTCGATATAAATTCCGAGAAGAACAGTTCAGTCAGAAAATTTCTGGAATTAAAAAAGTCAAGTTAAATAATCGCAAGAGCACGAGTTGGGCTTTTACACGTTTTTAATGTCCATTTCTTTGGCCTTTGTACGGTGTATAAAATCTCGAAAATGGAGGAAACATCCATGCATATAGTAAAACTTTCAGTTCAGGAAAATTGGAAGGTTTGGAAATTTGAAACACAAACATTCTTGAAAGCAAAAGGACTGCTTAAGACAGTAGAAGGAAAAGATGTATGTGCTGAAGATGCCAATGGTAAAAAAAACGGAATTCAAACAAAGGGAAGCAAAGGCTCAACATGCAATTGTTTCAAGGTTAATTGAAGGGCCAACATGCCACGTTTTAACAAGTTAATTTTCAAGTGATATGTGGAAAAGCTGCTAAGCGTTTATGAGTTTAAATCCTAAAGAAGTGTGCATTTGGTGCAACAAAAGTTCTTCCAAGCTAAATTTAATGAATCAAATGGAATTGCAAATTGTGTCATCGTTACAAGATCTAGTAAATCAATTAAAGTGTCTAGGAAAAAAAGTATCAGAGCGCATGATAATTACAAAAGTATTAATGTCATTGCCTGGTAAATTAAAACATTGTGTGTCTGCTTGAGAATCTGCCTGTCAAAAAACAAAAATTAAATGTGTTGCTTGCTCGATTACTAATTGAGGAAGATCGATGAAAAATTATCATTTTAAGCGGGAT
The DNA here is from genome assembly GCA_030264575.1 of Tachinus sp. AB-2021. Classification (NCBI taxonomy): domain Eukaryota; kingdom Metazoa; phylum Arthropoda; class Insecta; order Coleoptera; family Staphylinidae; genus Tachinus; species Tachinus sp. AB-2021. The sequence goes on along the minus strand of JARJEC010094597.1, from coordinate 7,429 downwards.
TGCATAGAAGTTGTTTATAGTTATTGCAAAAAAAACGGCCCACTCAATTGACAATTGTCGTGTGCTAACAAACAAGAAGAAATCAATTGAAAAATTTGAAGGTAAATCTAATTCCCGAGATCAGGCTTTTTTCAGTGCTGCATTTCTAAATTAGGATATTTCAATGGATTTATGATACCTAGACAGCGGTGCCAGTGAGCACATGTGTTCAAATAAGGAACTTTTCAGTGAGTACATTAAATTTTCTCGAAATAAATCAGTAAGAATTGATTCATTCCATACTCCATTCCAATATAGAGGAGGGCGAAGATGAAGCAACTAATCCTGTAAATAATAGTGGAAATTACATTGATAAAGAAGGTAATGGAAATCCTGAAGAAGAAGAGAATAATCAGAAAATCAACAAGGGAGTGAGGATGATGAAGATGAAGGTGGGTTTGTAACTCCTGAGAATGCCAATCCACGTCAACAACGAGTACGCCACATACCTAAATTCTACACTAAATATAGTGTATTAATTTATGTTGGTTTTTAGGTATTAACCCCAAATAAATAGAAATATGGAACGACAAAAAAAATATTTATATTACTTTTAGAATTTCTTGTTATTATTTTATTTATATGTAAATTAATATATTTAAAAGAGTAGATATGTTCTATTGTGAATAAATTACATTTTATGAATTTACTATTCCAGTTCAAACCTTAGGAGAAAATAAGCAAAGTAGCTGACATCTGGTGTTAAATTTTGAACTGCTCAAATGGGGAAAACAAAACCCATGTGATTAATGTTATTGTAAACTGTCACTGTCATGTCGGTTTTTAAAATAACCTCAACACCATAAACAATATTTTGCTCAGTACCCAGCCTTAAACCACGTTTCCTTCATTAATAAACCTATTTCTATCAGGAATATAATTCCATATTCGAACTGACAGATTACTTGTCATTATCTGCCATTGATCATGTGAGCTTGTTTTCGCCATTTAGACAATGAAAACAAAATGTATATTTCTCTTCAAATAACAGATTTAGAAAATTAATATATTGTAGCGCGCAGATTACAAAAGTCAATTTTGAATTAATGTGCGATAATTTTATCTTATATTTTTATTCTATTTTTGTGCATCATTAGCAATAAATATCGTTAAACAAAATTTATATTCCTCTTTAAATAACAATTTTAGAAAACTAATCACAAAAGTCAATTTTGAACTAATTTTGGGTAATTTTTTATGTTTCTTAAATTTTGTGCATTATTAACAACACATAACAATCAACAACTTTTTATATTTATATTTTATTTTTATGCATTATTAACAATAAATAAATGCAATGCAAGACAATGTATTACTTATATTATAAGTTCATTTTATCTGGCTTTTCGGTTATATTTAATATAATAATAAAATAACTCATTCAATTAGTTTTTTATCTTTTTTGTAATTAAAAAAAATTGATATATCCATAACTTTAATAATAATAAAAAATAGTATTTAGAATTTTGTATTTTCATATATTTATTTAATGTAATAATTTGAATTTTATTATAATATATACTATTTTATTTTATAGCATTTAGTGCAAAGAATAATAAAATTTTTACTCGTTAAACGAAGCCAAAACCGGATTTTGTTCAGTATTTTGCTGTGCGACTGTAACGGCTGGATGAATCTGCGCAAGCAAACGTACGTTTCCTAGTATAAATATGACTCGAGGTGAGAATCTCGGAGATTGGTGGTTTTACGTGAATTGACGTGTATCCATATCACTTCGTCCTTTTAATAACCACAAAAGCAGTAATTACTAATTACGTACCCTGTCTATTGTTACAACGCTTTCACAAAAATATTTAAATTATTGATGTAGTAACGTCTTATTTAATTTGACTATTTAACAACTAATTGTTATTTTTACCTGTTTCACATTCTATAATTGTTGCATTCGGCAATTTCAAACTCAATTCTTTTATCAAATTGGGTATTTTTGATAAAACTGCAATCTTAATCGAATTCATCTTGGACGTGCTGCAGCCGATAAACAATGAATTATGACTGTCTCCAGTATCTAGTTAAACAGATCTATTTATCTACTTAATAGAACAGTCCATAAAAGAATTAAGGCACCAATAAAATATATAAAATTATTTGACTTTAATTTAACTTTGGATAAAAATAAACAATCACGCAATTTAATTAAGTATTCAAATTTATTTATTAATATATAGTAATCGGATCAAATAAATCGATTGCTCCAGAAAATGCTTCTGAGAGTGTAGTGATTATTTATAAAAAATCGTACTATTTTATATTAGCTCTCAGTTCGTCTGCTCCAAGCATGTATGACACCATAGATAACCTAGACTATGACGCCACAGTTCAAGATAGTAAATAAGTCATGAACTGTACTAACGAACAGAAATTGGGCCACTCCAACGGTGCCCAATTTCTGAAGAAGAAGAGAGTTGACACGTTGATGTTGGCAGCTGAGTTAACCTACAATTTTAATCCAGTTTATTTTTAAGCATTGGCTTGGCTACTATCCCTCTAAGAGGTTTATTAAAAAATTAATCTTATACTGTTTGGAAAAATATAGCAATGTAGTAAATATAACAGATTATGCAGTATAATGAGAATACAACTTTTAAATAAAATCGCATGTATAATGCCCTATCTAATATCATATTGATATGTGAAAATAATTGTATTATCATGGCAAAATTATCTTAGCAATGCATAGTTACCAATAAGAAAGGTACCTCATAACAAATTCAAATAATATCTGTGATACTTGACAAATATAGTCCATTAATATGAATTTAATAATAATCTGTTGAAATGGCAAAATTATATTCTCATGCCAAATATAATCTCGTGGTTGATTATATTATACCAATCTTCGGAAAATGCTACTTGTATTTTTGTCGTTTGGTATTAGAAATCGTGAGATTTATAAAAAATTATCGATAATGTACTTTTTATTTCTTTCATAAAAACGGCATTGCATTCATATAATATAGAAAGAATGGTGTTCAGTTCAAGTTGAATCTTGACTTTCGACCGAAACCTGTAAAAGAACTGGCGGAACTGGACATAGCGTTAAATATATGTTACAATATTTTGAATTACAGATCATAGAGCAAATTGCATGGCCTACAGTATTGTAGTGAACGCTGAATTAATTTGTGTGATGGATTAAACATATCTATAAGAAATAGTTTTGTTGTGTTGTTAATTGATGAAGATGGTGAACAAAACCCAATGAAAAGGAAAAAAATAAATGTAAAAAGCACATATTTACATATGAATTTGTTAATAAACCTTGAGGTAGAAGAGCCTCTCGATTTTAAAAAATATTTCTCCTGAGACGTGTACGGATAGTTAGTTAACTCACTACTGTACACATATTCCAACTAACATTCGTTCTTACAATGTTTTATGGAAGCTCTGTACTACAAGTGATTTGAATGGTGCGTACTGCAAAGCATCCAATTTACGCACTAATGTTATCACTTGTGGTTGCTGCAGCAATATTATCTTTCATTTTGTTCTGTGTGTGGTACAAAATGCTGTAACATGTTTAGGACCTTTTACTGTATTTTATTTACGATTATTAAGAAAATTATTTGAAATAAATAAAACAAAAATTACTGTTTTTAACCATAAAAATTTTATTTATTAAAAAATATAATTAATAAAAATGCAGTTGATAATGACCTTTATAAGTCGAAACTCGAGTCGCCTATATTTTTATTTTAAATTTTTTAATAAATAAAATTTTTGTACTTAAAAACAGAAATTTTTGTTTTATTTATTTCAAATAATGAAGTACCACATAGTAGAGGTCGAAACAATCAGTATGAAGAAAATTATTATTAGTGGGTAATAAAGCATGCCCACATCTATTACAGGCTTAATAAGATTAATATTTAATAAACCTGTTACAGGTATAATAGCCAATGTGTAAATATTATTATTTATACTGTAAAGTAAAAATATTAACAACGTACGCAATTAATACAAATGCCGTTAATAGTAAAATTCAAGTTTTAATAATATATTTCACACGTTTTAGAAATAACAATTTTAAATATTGGCGCGTTAATCCTAACTGCCCTAACTTACACTGTGCACTGAACACGTGCACACAAACGAAAAAAATGCGGACTAAAAACTATAACCTAGTACTCAGCTGCTTCAACCTCAACCGTCAATTGTCGTAAATGTTCGTCATTATCTCATAATTTCATAGGATTTTTGATTTAAATGCACAAAGCCCATGCAAACTTGACCTTGATCGCCTGCATACAGCTGGTGGTGTGCAAATACTGTCAATTTAAATCAAACACAACTATTTCTTTCGGTGCTAGCTTTTTCTCTTTTTTTTTTAACTTTTAATACATAATGAATTGTAAAATTTTAAAACAAGTGGTCTATTATAGATAATATATCTATAATATAATATAATATATGAATATAATATATGACTAAAAATCAAATTATCGGCACGATAAATATGCCAACTGCACTGGTATATCGAACACAAATTTGACCTTGATGGCAGCGCCGGGCAGAGCTAGTGAATCGAAAACGGTATTACTCTGTAGTAATAAAATGCATATTCAGATGTCGCATTTTAATATTTGTTGACATTAATGCTAGCTGTAAAAAGAATGAAGTTTGTAGGTTACCGGCTTTTCTTTGCTTATTAATTGAAAACAATGCTCCTTCACCCGCTCTCTGAGGTGGGGCGTTTAGAGTAAGCACCGTTTACACTACACTAATAATCGAACGGCTTTCGGTGTAAATAATGTTAAATATTGATTTCCGAACGGCTAAAGTGTGTTCAGGGCAGAATAACGCTGCTAATACATATTTGTAAGGCATTGGATATTTTCTATAATTGACAATCTATTAAAAGTAAAACAAGCGGAAAAAGCTTGCTGTGCTACCACTGAAAGTTATAGACGTGATCGATTTAAAATGACAGAATCAGCTTCATTTGCCCATCACCAACTTTATGCATCCGTTCAAGGTCAGCGTTTGCACGGACTTCGTTCATTTAAATTGAAAATCCTATAGGAGAAAGTCAGCAAAGTAGCTGACATCTGGTGTTAAATTTTGAACTCCTCTAATGGCAAAAACAAAACCCATCTGATCAATGTTATTGTAAACTGTCACTGTCATGGCAGCTTTTAAAATAACCTCGACATAAACATATACATTATATCAATTATACACAATGATTTTGTTTAGTGCCTCGCCTTAAAAACCGCGTTTCCTTCATTAATAAACCTATTTCTATCAGGAATTATTTTTTCTATAACCTAGATAAAATATTCAGATTTGTCACCTACTGTCAGATGTAGAAATGTCACATTTCTCCACCATGGGGTAGAAGTACTTCTCCCCTTTGGTAAAATAAAGTATGTTTACTGGCTGCGCAAGAGTTGACATAAATTAATTTAAAACAATAATTGTCAATTATTGAGTAAAAATTCATCTCGGAGTTTAGCTGTAACGAGCAAATTTAATTAAAATGCAAAGTAGCAATTCTGAATCTACTGCAGTTAAATCGACAGAAGCAATCTTAAGATTGTTACCTGAAAAATCAAAAGCAATTTACTACGAAGCATATACGAGATTTATGAACTGGAGAGTAACAAATAAATCAAATTCATTATCAGAGAAGGTAGGCGTATTTTCCTATTTTCCGGAAATTTCAAACAAAAAGAAACCGTCGACTACATGGGCACATTATTGTATGGTCAAGTGTATGCTACATGCCAACAACGTCGACGTTTCCAAGACTATGAGATTAATTTACTTTTTAAAGCAAAATTCTAAGCGATATATACCTAAACACTGTAAAGCTTTTACAGGTGAACAATTTATAAGATTTTTAAATTAAGCTCCAAATGAATGCTATTTGCTGATAAAAGTAAGTAAGAAAGCGATGACTTCCTCAAATATAAAAATGTTTCATAAATTCAAATGTAGTAGGTTATTTTAATATTTGGATTTGCTGGTGCATGTCAAGCTCATGAAATTGTGAAAATCACTGAAACAAAAAATTATATACAATGCAGATTTGTTGTTAATGGAGAACCTTTAAAATTCTACAGCAACTATATAGCTCTTCGTCCAAGAGCTGCAAAAGATAAACGCCTTTTTGGCAGATATTGTAATGAAAAGTGTAAATCATGGGATGGGCAAAAATCAAATCTAGAAGATACCGAAAATAGTTGCTACTTTTCTCAAGTTGGATAACCCTGAATCATATACTGGGCATGCTTTTCGTAGATTTTCGGCAACAATATTTGTAGAAGCTTGAGGAGATTTATTAACTTTAAAAAGCATGGCGGCTGGAAGCCATCAACAGTTCCAGAAGGCTACATTGACGAATTAGCAGCACAAAGAAAAGAAATTGCTAATAAAGTGTTTGGCAGATGTGAAATATTGGCGAGTTCTTCAGCATCAGTAGAACAAAGCCATCAAGTAAGCACTGGTACAATGTTCGATGAATGTGGAATTTTTTCAAGTACCTCAAAAACAGCATTACCTGAAACAAGAACAGATGGAACAAAATTTGTTCAGTGTTCCTATAATAATTGTCATTTTGAATTTGTTAAAAAAGATTAGATTAATTAGATATACCTTCATTACTCATTGTTAAAGAAACTAATATACCTATATTCAGTTCCTTTGATAATTTACAGTGTTATAGAATAAACGTCACACCTCACGAAATCTGTTCCTTTTCCCCCTTATATAATAAATAACGATTATCCCCCATGACATAGTCTGGTTATCTATGCCCCATGAAAACTCTTTTGTTATTGGCCGATTCCACAAGATTACTTTACGTCCGTGGTGTCGGGCAGAAGCGCGATCAGCTGGTGCCGTGTGGACGAGAAGGTGGTCGCCATGAAGACAGCTGACAATCAGTGTTTGTTGATGTTTGTTTCAATTCGATCACGTAGTTCTTTTCGTTTCGTTGGCATCTAAGTTGTTCATACATTGCTTTATCAATTTTATTTGTGAATTTTTACTAATTTTAATTCGTGTTAACGCTGTATTCTTTGTGTTTATGCACTATCCCTAGTATTTTAGTGACTGTTAAGTTTCGTTTTCAAGTTTACAGAATAATTATAATTTTTTTTGTTATAGATTTTGTTGCAACATATTTTATTAGGTTAGTAGTATAAATTATGAAAATAAAGTTTGTAAAAAATATATTGTATATATTTATTTTCTAATATTTTAATTTATGCATATATAAATTTTTGTATTTCTACAATATAAAAATTAAAAACGGTTGTATGTAGTAGGTTTATTATTTTATTTTTGTAAAATAAAGTAATAAACTACCATTACATAAAATTGTTTTGTAAAATAAAATAAATTTACAATTATAAATATTTTCAAA
>JARJEC010094562.1:0-10573 GCA_030264575.1 Tachinus sp. AB-2021 | reverse complement strand
TTTGGTGTATCCAATCCGTTGTATTTCTAAATCAGAATTTTAATTTTAATTACAGCAAAGCCAACATAGACTGGTTTAAGGAAGGCATTTTGCGCAACGATTAAAAAGGACTCATAATCAGAGAGATCTAGAACTATGCTCGGAGTCAACACCAGCTAAGTATTGGCTTTTTTACAGTACTCAAAAACATATATTTCTCACTACCATATTGGTAAATTAACATTATCGTATAAAAAAGTCGACAGTAATGGAAAGTAATTTTTCCACTAACAATAGCAACTCATTAAATTGAATATAAACAAATCGTAACTAAGAACAGTAAAGTTGACTTACCTATAGACCTATCTCTTACCGCATATGGTCAAATAACCTAATCCCCTAAAAACAACAACAACAAATATACAAAAGTAAATCAAAAATAAGTAAATATGAACAATATGAACAATTTTGAACTTTAATCAAAGTTTGATTGACAATATTCAGGTTGTTTACTGTATTATTATTACTAAATTTGTCTTGAATAAAGTTTTCAGCATTAATTGTGATTGAATTTACTATGTTCGGCATGTTTACTGTATTACTATTACTAAATTCTTTGTTTTGAACAAGGTTTTCAACAATTACATATGAAATCTTATTGGCCATGTCTTTTTTGTTGCTTGTGAAATGTCAAACATATCCTTCTGCAATTGTGGAAAACTTCCAACCACCATGTTTTTTCAATAATAGCAATGATTTGATCTGACATTCGCTAACAATCTAGTAGACGTTCTGCAAAAACTACTATGACATGTACAATTTTGAACGTCTTCTAAATTTAAAAATATATCAATCAATATAACAATCTAGCAGATGTTCTGCAAAACTATGACCTCTAGAATTTTGAATCTAAATTCAAAAATATATCGTATAAACTATGCTTGATTATCATTTGTCGTACACATTATCCATTACATTGTCGCATTTTTTTATACTTTTTAACTTTTAACTTTTACTACAAAACTTAGCAGTATTTTAATTGTTTATTGTAAAATTTTAACCACGCCAAATTTAACTCGATATCTTCTTAATTTAAATTATACAGCTCGTCTGTCCGATATGCACTAGCAATACCCAATATCAATGCAACTTTCCATAGAAGATATTTATTGTTGGGAGCACAATTAAGAAATCGGGCAATTTTTCATTTGTGAATATTTTTGCTTTTTTTGAAATGTAACAAAAGGAAAAATCCTTTCATATATGATATAAATTGTTTGAATTGCATTACGCCTATATGGCCATGAATGCACTTTGTTAATTTTAACATAGAATAGTCGCATCATAAGCTTTCATAGACATATGCCAGCATATATAAGGTTTCGTTAATATCGAATACTTTTTCGAAGAAACATCACTCTTTAAATATACTATGTTCTTTCGATTTTACCGGCAGTAATAAGGCTTGCGCATCATTTAAGCAGCAGCGCTTTAAATTTCCGTAAAATCTTCCAAGTCGTCATTTTATAGCAAAAGCAATTAATTACAATAACATTCATAACCTCCACAATCTTGGTTCAAATTATACAATTATACATGGCACTGTATATATTTCTCTTATTACATTAGTTTTATTTTGAGTTTTACCTACTTTGTCAAATAATTGTGTGAGCTTAAATACATTTATTTGACTTGTCACAAATACCTACCAATTAAAAATTCATTTTCTTGGAAGTAAAAAAAGTTTTATGTTAAACGCGTTATGTAAGATTCTTCAGTCTTCGATGGTTTATGGACAAATAAACTACCACTTCAGACAGAAAAGTTCGCTTACCTTACTTGGTACGCAAAAAATATTTGACACCCATTAGCGTTTATACAAAAACCGACGACTTTTGTTAAAACCCGTCTTTGAATGTCATGAAAAATATGACTCATGACATACCAAAAAAATTGAAAAAAGGGCTTAGGCAAATTGCAAAAGAAAAAAGGAAAAGCACGGTTACCAACGGATTGGCAAATATGGTTATGAGGAAAAATAACGATTTTCAACTAACCAAGTGGAAAATTATAATAATACTTAAGCTGGGTAAAATGGAAGAGATTAAAAAACTATTTTTGCGGTGTCAACATGTCAGTCTTGTTCCGAAATAATTGTTTTTTAATCTCTTCCATTTTACCCAACTTAAGCATTATTATAATATTCCACGTGGTTGCAGCTCATTAAAAAATAAAATTGAAAGATCAAATAAACATAGTCAATGCATACGTCCCCACAGAGCCAGCTGAGGCAACAACCAAAGTTACAATTTATAACTTCTAGAAAATACTCACAGTAAACTACCCAAACTAAATACAATAATAGTACTGGGGCACATAAATTGGGAAAAAACAACATTAAAAAAGTAGCAGGAAAACAATTCAAAAAAAAAAAACAAACGGACGGACGTAAGTTCGGTAATTTTAAACACAAGAGCTTACAAAAAATTGTGTAGTCGTTAACAACGTGGATAGAATCAGGCAACATGTTCGAAAATCAGACCAAATATTAATTAGCAAAACAATACAAAAATTTCAGATGATAGGACACATAGAGGAGCGATAGCAAATACATATAGATAAAACAAAAAATCCCAATCACCGCTAAACTGGTGAAACATCAAAAATAAAACATAGAAAACTTAAAAGGTGACACAATAAGATACAACTTCAAAATGTATATCTAAACTCAAATTTTCTTGGAGGGTAACTCCAAGGAGGTAACTATGACAGGTGATATCATAAACAACAACTGGGAAAACTAAACTAAAAAATGTTAACCAAGCAGCAAAAAACAATATCGGTAGATCTCTAAATCGACACAAAAATTATTGAAATAATTAAATATGTGGTAAGGATGCAACCCAAAAAGCAAGGAAATAATTAACAAAGAAGTTAAAAAAGCTAAATGTAACAAAAGTGAAGTACAAATATTTTAAAGTTAGTACTAAACAAGTATGGGTAAAAACACAATGGAAGAAATTAAAAAAATTAAATAGGAACGGCAAAATTTCTACAAAATAAAACAAAAAAGCTTAAAGATGCGGATGGAAGGATTACATTGAAAGCATAATTTATGAAACACGTGGTGTATCGGTTCCCAAAATGTGGGGCGCGCTTCTCTATGGGAAGAGGAGTCCCAGTGGGGGGCGCAAAGGAAATGAAGAAAGTATTTTATTTCTTCGATGGGACAATAAAAAAATGAGGTATAAATATTTTNAATGGAAGGAATAAAAATAAACAAAATAGGAACAACAAAATATTCTACCAAAAAAAAAGCTTAAAGATAAAGATGGAAGGATTACATTGAAAGCATATTTTATAGAACACATGGTGCATCGGTTCCCAAACTGTGGGTGCCCCACATTTTGTGAACCGATACACCATGTGTTCTAGGCACGCCGCCCCTCTGTGAAAGGGAGAGTACCAGCGGGGAGGAGAGGGGGGTAGCAAAGAAAATGAATAAAATATTTTATTTGTTCGATGGGACAATAAAAAAAATCAGAAATAAATGTGGAGGACAACAAATGTGGAAAACGAAAAAAAAAATGTTTTCAAAAATTTTATTTGGGGGAAGGCGCAAAAAAATTCAAGTTGAAAATGAGGGCGCAATCTACAAAAGATTGAGAACCGTTGTCTTCGTGGATGACACAAACAGTAAAAAAACAAAAGTAAATAACAACACAAAAATACCATCACTAAAAGAAGTAAAGGACATAATTAAATGTTAAAAATGGGAAACTACCCGAAAGACACAAAATTAGCATTGAACTATTTAAATATGGAAGGCATGATTACTTTTGATCAAAATACAATCAAAATAAATTTATTCAGTTTCTAGACAAGAAAAAATAAACCCTAAGTATTTTTCACGTTTCGAGGCCATGCTTTATTAATAAATATATTCTTTACATCGACTCCTTTCGGGTGATCTATTTTATTCTAAAAGTAATATGTTTTTATTGTCTCATACCTTATAAAGCTGTAAGACTAATCATCTTAAGTCTCCAGCTAACTCAGGCTCACAAACTAGAGGCATGTCCTACCTTTGACACACCGACTTATGTGCACTATTGTAAGGGTCCAACAAAATCAGATGGTCCTTGGAAAACCGGATATGTCCTGAAAATATTTGTCAAACCAAGACTAAGGAGGCCTTCTACGGGCTCTTCTTTTACAAAGCTTTGCAACTACATGCAACTAAAGAACGCTATATGTAGAACTCCCTCTAAAAGACAATGTTGAAAGGTTTTTTCTGCATGTACCTCAAGACAAGTATTGAGCTCACAATGCAATAGTAAACCGTTCGGTAAACAATGAAATAAGAGAAAAAAGTAAGTACCCGTTACTTCGCTGGTATTTTTGGTCTGCTCCAAAATATTCCTACCTAGCACATTTCCCAAAAATAATAACGTATAATTAATTCATTCTTAATCTTGTAGATGCCTAATCAATGCAATTAAACAGATTACTAGGAAAGATTGTCAACGCACTGCAACTTTATCGCTTGTTCTCTCAGCACTTCATCTTCCCAATAATAATCTTTTAGGCTGATTTGCCAAAATGTAACTAATTTCTTCTTCCAATGAAATCATGAATGCGATGACTTTTTAGAAGGAATATCTAATCATGGCATAACAAAAAACCGTCTTAAACAAAGCATTATCGCAATATCTCTTTGTAAAACGAGACTGCTGCCTAACAAATTTATCATTCCAAGGTTCACTTCTTTTCAAAACATGAGAAAAATGGCTATAAATGAGTTTCCCCCTTCTTCAACCAATGCACCTTTTAAAGAGTTTATCCATTGCAACTTCCTATTCTGATTTGTTAATTTCCTCCAACCAAGTCACTAAATAGAAATAAATCGAAGGATATATTGAATTCCCTTTAAACACCTTTCCTTATTGTAGGATATTTTAATGTATCCTCTCTGGGTTTATAATAACTACAATAGTAACGGCCTTGAACTATAATCGGCCGTTGAATATTTAGATTTACATATTTTAAATAGGAAGGTCCAACCAAATTGGCTAACATTTTGGTCAAGTTGGTTGTATCAATCTGGTTTGTACAGCACTAGATATTGCTTCCAAATGTAATAGTGTGATCCTTCAAATTATTTTGGTACTGACCACTTTCCCCTACTGTCTACTATTTATATCAACCAACATCTAAATCCTACGTTCAAAAATACAATAGGAATGTTTAACAAAAAAAATATTACATGGCATCGTTATAAAGAAGAGCTGGGAAGAAAAATCTTTAAAAACCAAGCTACCTGCAAGCTCCAAAAACTCAAAAAAGGTACATATATGTAGGCACCATATTAGCACCATTATTTTGCAGATTTTGTTTTATTCTCCTCTTGGTTTGTCAAGCCTCCCTGCACTGCGGTCTTAATGGTCCTATTCTGCACCTCTGACATCTTACACCTTTAGCAATTCTGTCTCTTCTATGTCCATATGCATATGCTAGTATATGCTTGCCAAAGTGAACTGTACGATGCATGTTAAATGCTTCGCATTTACACAGTAGATGCTGCGGAGTCTCTTTGTCCTCCAGACATCCGCGGTATAATGGATTTTCTTGTATTTCAAATATATGCATATGCTTGATAAGACCACAGTGTCCGGTAATCAGTCCTGTGAGCCTTCGCAGTTTGGGTCGTCTCATTTGCAATATTTCCTGTTGAGTATTTTATGTTGGTTCTGTTTAAAATAATCTTGTATAATTCATCCCCTGACTGTTTTTCCAAGTTATTGTGTTCCTTAACCGGTTTTGTGTGAAATCCCGAATGTGGGTTGGGGTCCAATAAAAGTCCGAGTTGTTCCCTTTTAGGCTAGCTGGTCGTCCCTTCTATGCCTCGGTCTTTCGGTGTCCTGACCAGGCGTACTCTATTGTTTGTGGCCAGTGGCTTCAAACTATCAATTCAATCCAAGACCAGTTTAGATTTTATTATTAGCGATCGTAACGCTTGTAATGCTGCTTGGCTGTCGGACATGATGGTAATCGGTCTAATAAATTGAACTCCCAACTCAACCATTGAAGTAAGTTAGATGTGGCACTATCCCTGGTTTGATGAGGAATGCTCTAATGCGATTAATAGGACAAAAAATTTTTGTCATATTTTGGAATTCTGGCAAAATTATTCACCTTATAACTTCCAAAAAGCCACGACGGAAGCCAAAAAGATTATTTTTCAAAAAAAAGGGTAAACTTCAAGATATTCTGTAGTACTTTTAGCAAAATATTGTTTCCATCATACGTCTGGTCAACCAACAAAAGTTTTGTTAGAATTCTTTATCTACTTTTCCTTTCTAGGTTGATTAATAGAAATTCGATTTGTTTACTAAGTTGGCGGCGTCTTTTCTCCCAAGACAGAGTACAATATACATTGCGTTAATAGAAAAGCCACGAGAATATGGGCAATATTCCAGATAGCTAAAGGTTGATTAAGGTGCCCATTTGAAAAAGTAATGCAATCGTAGATTCTTCTTTTAGATAAATTGCCACATTTTCCTGTAACGCAAGACGTTTGGAAAGAACTTAAAGTGTCGTCTTAATTATTAAAATATAATTAGTCATGTAACGTCATACAATTACCTGGTGTGACGTTGGATGATAAAATGATATTAAAAAAAAATCTTAAATTATTCGTTTAAAATATTGAATGCGAACACATGTTTTTTTTTTAATATTGCCTATATTGCAATATGTAAAATGAGATTTGTCATTACAATAGGTAATTGAAAATACACATTAAAAGTACACACGTTAAATACAAGAATTTATAAATAATTACAGTTTATTAATAAACAAAGAAATTTGTAGGTAATTTTATTTATTTGTTTTATTATAAAATACTGATAGATTATGAATAATAAAATAAGTCTACTTAAAATAAAAACAATAACAAAAAAATTAAAAAAACGTATGGTATTTGTTTTATTCGAATTCTTCTTATTGAAATGACTAGTCAAACTAAAATATAATGTCAGTGACCATATATTATTTATTTAATGCGAAACGTATGCGAATTTTAAGCAGTGATTAGATGATTGATTTTACCAGTTCTAAAAAATGTTCGTGCAAGTAAGTACAAAAATGATTAGTTTTAAATTATTTACTTATTTACTATTTTAATTATTTCATGCATTGAATCAAATTATGAATTTAAGTCTAAATTTGTTTTTCAATTTCATTTCCAATTTAATAATAGTAAAAACACTAAAAACTTATTTTATGTAAAAATAATTTATTTACTATTTTTAAGGATATTTTGCACACATTATTTATTGTTTAAAATGCTATTACTTAAATATCGTTAAATCTCAAGGCAATACAAATAACATTTTATGAAGAATCTTTTATTTACAATCCGCATGCAACTAAAAATAAAATACTTGTAAATTTATTTATTTTCGAAACACCAACAATAAACAAGAAAGATTAATGTACTGGAACGAATGAAATTATAAAATGGAAATGTAAATCAATTATTCATATATATTGGCGAACTCATTAAGGATAAATGTTAAGTATTTTTAACCCATACAAAATCTATTATAGAGTTATATCTAATTAAATTATTATCAACCATAAAGGTCGGTGCAAACTGAGTTTATTACTGAATATAAATATATACAGGTGTTGTAATCCATTTTATTATTTGATTTGCACACACACTCTTAATGATATTGTATTGTATGTAATTCAATAATACAATAAAACTATTCATGCGGAAAAAGAAATACTGCAAATATTACACATATAATGCATTACAAAGCCAAAACGAAGAAACATTTTGTCAAATTATTTTATTTGTGTTACAGACTCAATCAATACGAACATTTTACTAAAGTTTACTAAACTTAAAAGTAAAAATTAAGAGTAAAAATATAAATCAAAATTACCATTTTCCTATATTATTATAATATCGGAAATATTAAAAAGCCGTAACTATTGAAAAGTTTCAATATTATCAGTGAATTTTTTTCACTGTGAAAAATTATGTACTTTGCGTATCAATGGTGAAGCGTAAAGTCGTGCTTTTGTGACATTTGTAGAAAAATATTATTTTTTATAGCTTAGCGATATATTTGAATTTTATCAAAAATTAATGAGTTATAGACTAGCAAAGTAAGGCTATAGTTATTTGAATAATTAAATAAATAAATAAAATTATAAACAAAAACGCATTCTATAGCCGATTATTTTACCTTTATTATTAGTTTATAATATAAATTAGTTTATTATGCAAGAATGGGCGTTTTTTCAACATTTCATTAAGGCATAAATAGCAACTTGCAGTGAGTCTGAGATTTACTATTTTTTATGTTATATCAAAATTAATAAAAATGTCTTGTTCAGTAAACTACAATACAAGCTAATTTAATTCTATAATGACAAATCTAAATGAAGAGAAAATTATCAATAAAGGTGTGATATAATGATTGTAAGTCATGTTAAGTGATATGTGAAATATGTCAATATTTGTTAAAATGTATAAGAAACTAGGTTATATGTTCTGATGCATTCCATTTATCAATTTAATCACTGGGTAATTAATTTCCTTCGCGCGTGTTTGTCTTTAATTATATATTTTGTGAAACGTGCCACTACTTTCCCTAAAGATACTGGCACTGTCATGGTTAATAATTATAATCAACGTTGTTTTCTGTTTCATTACTCAGTACCAAATAAGAAATCAATTTTTTTATAAAATATTTATGTTTTACATAAGAAACATTTTTTCTGAAAATTAATTATTTTTAAATTTAATGCTCGGATGTATCAATTTTTTTTAGAATAAAACCAATTAGAAATAGAAAGAAAATATCTGATTTCAAGAATTATTATTACCATGTCACAATATAACAATATATAACTTATGTTATATAATTTAATAACTGTTAAACATGTTTTATTGTGTTAGGCAATATGTTAAAATTCATGAATAATTTTGACATTTGCTCGGACATCGAGTAGTTTCGATAAAATGATATTTTTGGGATAGTTTTTTTAGTTATTGATTTTTTTAATGGAAATTAATTTTTTTTGCTTACGGAATTTCAATTTCCATTGATGGAAAAAGTGAGGCATGTTACGTAATTTATTTATTTTTGTTTTCATAATATATTAAACTTACAATTCCAAAATAAAAATCAATAAATTCTGCAACCTGCAAACCTATGAACAAAATCGATCATCACAATTTTTTATTCCAATGCAATCTCTTGATAGACCATATTAATCGGTATAGTTAATTTTAGGGAGTTAAAAAAGACAGAGATTGTCGATATGGTTTAAAATAAAAGCTTTACATTATACGCTCTTCTGAGCTTGTAAAAGTTTGCTAATTACATTAAATCCTTTCACCTGTTACCAATTTTCCTGGTTGATGAAAAATTGCCCCAAAGAGCAACCAGCAGCATAGAACGATTTTTCTGATCGTGTCCAAAGCTGTTAATCAAGTAGTTTTGTTCATCTTTGCAATACACCAAAATTGTAGTGACATTGCGTTTTACACATTAGAAATCGTGCTTCTCATAGATCCGCCAATCTACAGCAAAGCCTTCCATAGGCCAATTTATTTTGGTTTTGCTATATTTCGTTTAATGTCACCAATTTGATAAAACTTAGAGCCAAATAGGTATTCCATTACAATTGACTAACTAAATGTTGATAATAACGGTTAACTTTTGTCTGCTAGTATATTAAATTATTTTTTTTAGAGCAATAAGAGTTCAGCGGATAGATTTATTCCACGACGCGCAGGAGAAAATTTTGAAATATCAAATTTTTTACTTCAATCATCCTCAAAGTCACTAGAATGTAACTTAATGGAATCTATTGGACCAAAATTTATGAATTTTGCGAACGTAAACTATAGAAAAGACCAATATATAGACAGGTAACATTTTATTTTATAGATTGCAACATTTATTTTGTCGAGCTTGTAAAATTTATTTATGCAAGAGCATATAAAAATAATAACTCATTTTTAATCAAGCAAATATATATGAGTTGAAGAAAGAAGTATTTTGCACAGAAAAAACCGAATTGTCTTTTAACGCTCAATACAGTTCTGTGCCAGTTAAAATATTTTCTTGTCTCTGCAGTCTAGCAAGTCTAAAACTACACTTCTCTAAAATATTCATAACAACAAGTTTAACTATTAATCAATATTTGTTTACAGTGGTTAGTAGATCACAAGTCATTTACATTAATATTTAAGACAAAAACTATTTTTCCAAAACTTATCTGGCATACGTTACCAATATAGTAGAACAATTTCCAATTAACTTAGTAGACAACCATTAATTAAGCCTCAGCTGTGATTTGAAACTCCTGGATGGTTTTTGATTGCTAAATCGGTCTTTCTTTAACTAAAATATATGTTGACTGTGCTCAAAATAAGATCTGTATACTCTGCAATTGATTAAATGTAACAAATCATAAAATAAATGCTTTAGTTTACTATCAACTGTTATACCAAAGACGAAAAAAATTCTAAACTTTTCCGAACCTCAGCGAAAACCTACAAAACATT
>JARJEC010094507.1:0-35048 GCA_030264575.1 Tachinus sp. AB-2021 | reverse complement strand
TTGAAGCGTTTCGCGGGAAACTGGATGAACGTAGCCCAGACCAAGAACACATGGAGAAATTTAGAAGAGGCCTATGTCCTGCAGTGGACACAAATGGCTGTGTGATGTGATGATGATGAATGAATAGAAAAAACAGAATAGGCAAGCAAGATTTGCAAAAAAATAAATATCAGACTAAAATAAATATTATGATACTAAACTAAAAGTCTATAACTATTTGTACAGATCCTAAAGACTCAGTTTATTTCCCATTTTTTCTTTATATGATATACAACAAATTGTTTGTC
This sequence comes from Tachinus sp. AB-2021, assembly GCA_030264575.1. NCBI lineage: Eukaryota > Metazoa > Arthropoda > Insecta > Coleoptera > Staphylinidae > Tachinus > Tachinus sp. AB-2021. The sequence goes on along the minus strand of JARJEC010094507.1, from coordinate 34,761 downwards.
ATTTTACATCAAGAATACATCCACAAAAAATTCAAAAACCTACTCATAAAAAATCGTAATCATGTATATGATGAGTGTGTACATATTTTTTGAAGATGTACAACAGCAGCAGATAATGACACATGTATCAAAGAGTTTGTTAATCCTGATCAACATTTATTTAAACAAAATTGAAATTGACATTTGTATCAATGTGATTTGATTAGGATACATCTACATACAAATTTATCATTCTATAAGAGTCATTACTCAAAATCTAAAAAACCACTTACTCATTATCTACGGGCAGATAATCATTAAAAAAATGTGTATGCTGTATACTATGTGGTGTCGAATTAAAACAAAAACATGTGAAAAATTATTACAAAAAAAATGTCTGCGCGGAATTTATTTTAAAAAAGCTTCATTTAAACACACGTCACCTGTGATTGTATAAATAATCTAGTTAGTAAAAGTTCTGATAAAACATTACAAAATTCCAGTAAAATTAAATAGGAATTAAAATCCTACAGAAAGTAAAAAATACGATAAAAAATTATAAAAACTTTAACAGACAAAACTTTAATCAAGTCAAACTAATTTATTTTAATCTGCAAAAACACTCTACCCTTCTACCCTTTTCAAACAAGTATAATCGGTAGATAATCATTTACGTATATTTTTAATGATTTATTAAAGTTGATCAAAAACTAGCAATCTACTATTTATTATATTATATGCTATAGCTATTTGTATGGTGGAGAGAATAAAATTTAAAAATGTATGTATAATGTAGTAGTATCAAAATAATCGACCAAACACGTAAAATGTGGTTTATTTTGCCTGATAGAAAAAATCACAATATTCTTCAATTATTTTTGTGCTTAAGTATTGGTCAAAAGCAATCAGTAATGCATAAAAAGTTTCTAGTATATAACGTGCAACGTACTGATTTTGTTTATTTGAAATATCTATAAAGTTATTTGTTGAACACAAGAAAACATTAACAATAAAATGTTGAAATGGCGTGAGCTACCGAGGTGGTAATAAGTGGTATTAGTTCTTGATAAAAGTTAATATTCTTTAGTCACTTTATATTGATTAATCAATCGTTAATCATTTTGTGTTTGATTAATTACTCTGCATTTTTTTATTAGATTGTGATTAAACGGTATTAATTTGTTTAATTATTAGTTTTGATTACTTAGTTTGTTATTACTTTTCTGATTACAGTTTATTTATCTCTGATAACTACTTACCCTGTCTATGTTAAAACTATTATATTATATGTAATACAAGTATTATTTTTATTAATATACAATTATGTGGAAATAAAACCAACTAAATTACATTATCTAAAAAGTAACATATTTATCAAATACTAGTACATGCTAAATAAATTAATAACGCAAAAATTACATACATTACATAGGTTTTTTTGTTGTTATTTTAAGCTTTACAACAATCAACAAATTTTTAATTGAAATTGATGTATATAATGTTATTTGATGCATAATATTACATTAGTAATTTATAATAAATGTCAAAGCAAAGTGCACCAACAAATAGGAATAAGATATAGGACAAATTACAAACTCCGAATATGTATATTTGATTGCATACGTAACCGGTGCAAAAACATTCCAAAGCGTCATTGATTTTCATTTTTTATTCATGGCTGTCTGGAATACCAATTTGCTTGAGAAGCAAATAAATGTTGGTTAATAACCAATTGTAATGTAATTGTAATTCTATTATAATTTTATTATTTCAATTTAATAAAAGGCTATTTTACTTGATAATTATACTTGGTAAACATATTTTCTTCTTAATTATTATTATTTTAACAGCGCTACCTAAGAACGGGAAGACAAAGTTAATGAATTGACAAATAGCAGCTGTTTACTTTTATATAATTTATTACGTTTGAAGATTAACGTTAATTAAATGTAATTGTTTATTTATAAATTTATGTAAACAATAGGCTGTTGTCGTGTCGTTTATAATGTTTTTAATGTTAAATAAGGTTAGCATTTATTAGGTTGGTAATGTGAGCGGCTGATGTGTAAATTTAACACAGCTTGCAGTTCGTATTGGGTTTGTGATTGTTGCAATAGATCTTTATGATAAGTGTGTGTTAAAAATCTGCATTAATTGTTGCATTGGGATTGTATTGTTCGTTGACTTTGTTGTAGTTTACTTTTTCTGTGACCCGCTCATTTTTGTTGGGTATCGATGTCAGCGCCATCTGACATGAAGTCTGCTGTGCTATGCTATGTGCATTAGAGTGAATAAGAAGAAACTGGTTAACTGGAGTTTGCCTCCCATGAACTGTGTTTAGAACGTCGCCATTCGATTGCATTTTATTAATTTATTATAAATAACAATCCTATATATGAAGCGAGCGTGATGTACGGCCAACGTGCTGGTGTAATGTATTATGTGGGGTGCATTTAGAAATCCAGCGACTCTGGAACAGTACGGGACTGGGGGGGATTTGATCCGGAATATCAGACTGAAAACAAATGTATTTACCTCAAAAATGCATCAACTGTGTACATGGGAATTAAGAGGAAGAATCAATTAAAAAGTAAAGCAATACAAGGCCCAATCATTGCTAAACCCTGCAAACAACCAAGTAATCTGTTTTGAGTGAATTTTAAAGTTTGTTAGTTGTGTCAAATGTCACCTATAACTGTGTTGACAGTTATGTCACTTTACCAAGAGCATACAGTGCCCAGCAGCTAAAATGTGTACCACTAACCATTATAAACCTTTAATTATAACTATGGATTTACTGTGGATATAATTTTATGCTGGTACGGACGCGCTGAACAGCCCCGGATAAGGTTAATCGTCTGCTACGTAGCTGCTGCTGTCGTACAGCCTCTCTCATGTACCCCAACAAATATGCAGTGTTTTTAATAAAGACAATACGCAAAAAGCTAAATTTTCAGTGCTGATAGCAGAGATGGTATTTGGGTGAACCATATCAACAAACGTGGAGATGGATCGCGAAGTGCCCAGCGTACCCATCACCACTCTGGCGGGGGTGGCAAGTCTCACCGACTGTAAGTATCTCATCATTTATGATGTTCTAATATTGTAAACATGTCAATATTTGTAAATGTAAACATTGCATCTTATACACGGCATACACAACCTCACTCACATGTAAACATCACTACCACAATTTTTCACCACTAAGTTTTTAATGCAATCACATTCTTCTCTGCTACAACAATGTCGTTTCAACCTGTATTGTTTATAAATCCAATGAATAAATATTTTAATGCATTTGTAGCCAACATTAAAGAATTAATGTTTATGTTCAGTTGGCATTACTATTAAATGTAATGCATTGTTGTTATTAATAATTGATTTAAACAAAAATATTTACTTGATAATTTCATTCATATTAATAATTAATAATTTGAATCTTTATGAAATGCATAATGCCAACGCGTTGAAAAAATTATAATATTTATTTATTACGATTGTTACAATTTAGTTTATGGGCAGCAAAAATTTCTAATACATTGAAGAAGCACGTTTTTGTTAATGCTAAGATTTAAAAATGTTTGGCTCAAGTTTCTGTTCAATTTCTCACAATAAATCTTCACTATTTGCGAATCGATATTTAAAAAAAATGGAAGCGATGTATATTTTGATTATTTATATCGTATTAACAAAATTAATTTGATCTTTTGTCTCAAAATTATATTTTAATAATTATAATTTCTTAATTTGGTTTGTACGGCGACCTATTAACAAAAATAATAAACACTTGAACATCATGCATTAAAAACGTTAACGTGCAAGCCCATTTTAATTGGTACTAAAATATTTGTCTGTTGGTCTATTTGCTGCTTAGGATCTTGTTTACATATGGAGCTGTGTAATATTACCTGTTGGGCGAAACCAGAGTATGTGTGTTAGTAGCCAATAGCAACCAACTGACTTGTTTGCACGTGTTTTTATTACTTCATGTTTTTCTTGAGCGGACTCTTAGCAAATTTTAATAAACAATAATAAAGCAAATATAAGAAATGTTAAAGATTTCTAAATGATTTATGCTCGATTTAAACAAAGTTTTACTTGGGACTAATGGTTTTTGTATGCTTGTAGTTATATATATGAAAGACGCCAATAAGTGTTATCCGAAGCTAATGTAACATAATAAATGCAACAAACTTTTCTCACAAAATAAAAATGGCACAATCGTACATTTTAAAATAAAAACTTTTTTATTATTAGCTTTAAAAAAATAGTTATTCCTTATGAAATCTTCAACTTATACATTGATTTGTATCTTTTCCCCATTAATTCAAAACGAGTGCTGCTTTCTTACGTAAGACTTTTAACGGCTGTGTTTTAGCTGTAGTTGTCGTACTGCTATGAAATAAGAAGCCTATTTAGTAACGAGGTTTCTGTATGACCAGCGCATATGGTACCACAAATCAGTGGCCGTTAGTTTTTGTTTTGTTTATTTATTTAACATCGGCCTATTTCTGTTATCAGAGGTTAAACACATCTAGAAATATTACCGCTAAGTTTGGAAGAAAAATTATCAATGGTAATTATAAAACACTTTGGAAGCCTACCCATAGAAGAACGGAGCAACTGGTGTGGTCCCAACGTTACAAAGTTTTGCAATACTTGAAATTTTTTTTGTAAATATTCCAAGATTTTTTTGGGTGGCATGTCCAGTTATTAATTTAAAATTATTTTAACCGCTTAACGTGTTTACCGGAGTTAACTTGGGTTTGCGCTCTATTTCTATTTTTGCTTACTTACTTGTAAAAACTTGAGCAACTGATTTATAAAATAAATTAGTTTATTTAACCGACTTTTGCGAAAAAAATTTAGCATTAACCGTTCAACAAGCACATTTGCAAGTTACCACAACACTGCAATGTCTAGTCTAACATTATCTATACGCACAATTAATATTTCTGTGTACCACAATGTTCTATTGCTGCATGTTTTTACCGATCTGTATTAACTCATGAAAAGTAGTGCAATTGTCGTTGTGAAACATTTTTTTGGTCCAACGGTAAATTACCGACAAGCAATTGAATGCTCTAAAAGTCCTATGTTATGAGGCGTTATTGTATTGTATCTCTTTGATGCAAGTTCCATGTAAATTAATTTTTTCAATGTTGTTGCAAAACTTTTTTTTTTATTTGACTGTAAAATACCGACAAGCGATGAACACTTCAAAAGTCTAATATTGTGAGACATTATTGTCTTGCAGAGCTTTCTTCCAAAGTTTTACGTAAACTAATTTTGATATTGAACTTTTGAATTGTTGACAAGTTTTTAAAATAATTTTTTGTTACAATTTGTTGTTAGGTATTGTAAAATTTAAATTGTGTATAAATGTGAGAGTTTTATTATAAAAGTTAAACATAATTAAAGCAGTAGAAAGCAAATTGGTCTAAAATTTAGTTTGTACTATGTAAATAGCGAGTGACCTACTTACAGTAAAACTCTTTTATGTTGACACAAGCCAGTCACTAATATATACACCAATCCAGTGTTATTATAATTTCGTAGGCACAGCGTTATGACTGTTATGTTATCATCGTATCTAAGAAATTTAGATATTGGATTTTGTTTCGTAGTATACACTTATCATCCATCCTGCTTTTTCTGCGCAAATATTTAACTTTAGTTTAACTCAATTTGGGTAGGCTGTACCACTAAACTAAATTAAAGTTGTAAGGCAGTGCATTATCTTGTAATCCTAACATCCAGTTCTTTTCTTTGTAAAATTCACTTTTTTGTCCAAATTCTTCTGATTGTCTTTTCTTTGTAACACTTTTGCAGTGGACATGTGCGCTGAACGGTACCTCCACAATATGTGAACATGCGACTTTCGCATGTTTATATCTATATGTAACTCTAATGTGGCAGTATGTTGTGTCTGCTTCCGCATTTGTAATTAAGATGTGTAAAATGTCTTACTAAAAAATAAATTAAGTATTTTTATATTTTTGTAAATTTACTAGAATTGTATACAAATAATATATAGTGCAATTCCGCTTTTTGCACAATGCAAAGTTAGTGCGTCTTTGCACATAGCAATAGTACCTCTTTACACATCCGCAGTAAATTTGGCTTCTTGAGTCAACATTTTTTACTACTAACAAGGTTTTTCTTAATATTGTAGCAACACTATAAAATGACCTGATTAAACACTTTTTTTTTAGTGATGATTTGAAGCATCAAAATTTATTTATTTTAGAAATAGTAATGTAATTTCATTGGTTTTTCTCACCGTTGTATGTCAAAAATGTATGGAATTTCAAATTGTTTCAGAAAACATTGTGGTCTAGTATATACATCTACCAAACACTATACGTTGCTCATGTTCGTTGTGCGATTCAGTGCTGGGTATGTCTCTATTCATTTGCCACTACTGAGAGAATCCTTGCTAGTTTTTTTCCACAACTAAGTAATATATAATTTCGGGATGAAATATATGTAATCCGGAAATTGTAAAACTTGCCTGGAATTACATTCCCTAATCACTAGTAACGTCACTTTATTTATTTTATTATTTTTCTAACAAAACTCCAACTTTTAAAAACTCAATTACGGACTAAAATATAAAATGCATACTGAACTCTGTAGTACTGATTAATTTAGAGATTTCTTCTGCATCTGATGCGTATTATTTGTACGCGACAAATTCAAGTAATTTGTTTGTGTCTACTGTATGAACATGAATTGCGTTTACTACTGACTTGCAGTATTGCATAACATTCTTACGTATTATCACTCTGAAACATTGCCACGTAACATTTTTTTTATCTTACAAGTGATGGGACACTTGTCCCATGTTGCGGTGTAATGTTACGCAACGATGTAACATGTCTTTGTATCACTATGTTGCAAATACGTGCGCAGCATACGATTACGCCACACCTTTTGCTCGCTCACAAATAACAGGGCATTAAGCTAGCTTTAAATTAAATGATGAGTCAGACTTGTCAAATAATCCAAAGGGTTAATATACAAAAATGCAAAAGAACATACATGCAAAAATTTTATAGTAAAGGTAATGATTGTGACATTTTAAGTTTCTTATTATTCTTTTAATTAAAATATTTTTTTTAAAATCAAATTTCAGCCATCGTGGAACTTTCTAGTCATGAAGAATATAGGCGGCTGCACAATAGAACAAGAACATAATGAAAACGAAGACGGTAACGGGTTAAAACGGAAATTAGATATTGGCTGCTCAATTACTCGTTAACATTAACCTTTTACGGACCGCTTTGAATTTCACAAAAATTCTCATAATAATCTGTTGGACCTATCAAAACCCCGCTATCACCAGTCTCAGGCTTACAAGAGCATTGATATAATACATAAATACAAAACAAACTAAAAACATATTTCAAGTCTGTCTTATTTATTTTTAAAATATAATAAATTTTTGTTTTTTTATATATTCAATCTATAAAATCAATTTTTGATTGATTCGCTTCAACACAGCAGTGCAAAAGGTTAACATACAGATTGGGAATGTAGCCTATTATTTTTGTTATTGTCATAACATAAGGGAATGGGCATAATCCTCAAAAAGCAAATTTTACAAGAAAAAACATAAGAATTTTATAATATTTACAGATTATACAACACATTTTTATTATTAATATATATATATATATATATATATATATATATAATAAAAGTTAACGTTCATTTATCTTAAGAAATTAATTACTATTTTTCTTTAATAACGTTTAAAATAAATAATAATCTGAAAGTGATTTAAACCCATTTACATTAGTATCGCACAGAATTGCAAATATATATATGCTTTGCTGTAACCTACTAGTTCTTTAAGTCTGACAGCCAGTTGACGGTGAAAAATCACCTAAATAATTTGTTATGTTTGTTAGAACAATTTTGTGTATTAAAGTATATTACGCCCATTGACGTATGATATGTTGAAATGTAATATTAAATAATAAATATTATTTATTATTTAATGTGGATCATTCAATTAATTTTGTTTTGACAGCTGCTTGTTTACATTTGCAATGTAAAATGTAAACCGTAGATCCACCCAGTAAGCAAAAGTTACTTGGCAGTCTCTGTACTGTTTCTGTCACGTTCTCGGGTGACCTTGAAATGTTGGTTTGTGCATGTTTACAGATGAATTTTGTTTCTGAGTCGTTCTTGTTCTCAGGCAATTGTGCTAGTCTTGTTATTTTTTTGATAGCACATTAAATAGATATATCAAAATAACAATGTTGAAAAATTAACAAAGATTTTCGCAAAATGTACATAGCATAAAATGAAAATTGCTTACCCGTTTATAGTAATAATATAATGTCAAAAACAACTGCACTGTGAGTGAATGGTGCTGTCAACATTCATAAAATGCAACTATCTTAGCCAAGCAACATGCAATACTGCCATCTAGCTATGCTTTTTAAAATCTTATATGATTTATGAACAGAGTATGCAACTCAAAATACACAGAAATAAAATGTACAGTGTTTGTGATAGTAATTTAAATGAATGGGATAATTTCTTCTGTAGTCGACATTAAAACGTTTGCGGACGCATACTGTTATACTGCCATGGTTAACGAAAATACCGTATCTGATGTGGTCTTGCAAAAAGTGAGCAAGAATGATAGCAAAACTATATTAAAGCATGTTTAGCAATTAATGAAATGTTGACGTTTTTGATCACAAAGATGAAGAATATAATAAAAAAATGGTCAATGCATTTATTGTGGCAGAAATATCAACTATATTTATCTGTAAAAAATACATATGTGGGGAATATTTTTTGTTCGGAAATTGTTAACTCGGAACATTTTGAAAAAATAAATTTACACATTCACTTTGGCTTGTACTACTGGTACATATTTGGCTGCACAGTCGGTCAACTTGCAACACTGTTGGTACATGGATTTGTATAAACTTCACTGAAATTTGAGCGGACTATTTAAAAAGAACATTACTGAAGCAACGATGACGATATAAAGTTGTGTTGCTATGGTAATAATATCAGTCATAGGCGTCTGCATAAAATGTTCTCAGCAAATTGTGCTCTGGTGTGAACTTGTTAAATTAATATTAATAATTTGTTTATTTTTAAGTCTTCTTTATTTTTATTATATAAGAATTATATTTATTTATATATAGCGGACTCTCGGTTCCCATAATAATATATAATATGAGCATTTTGTTCACACTTTTCATAAAGGCACAACTTATTTTTAAGTAAACATTTAAATTTTTTATCTACTAGAAACACTTTCTTTACCATTTAATACCGTTTTTTATTTTTATAGCTTACAGATAATTTACAACAAGCAATATTGCAAAGACAGTTTCCGAACTATAATCATAAGAGTTACTGTTAATTTTGCCCAAATTATATTATAGAAAAATATAAATAATATAACTTGTAATTATAAATTAGAGGAAAATATTTTGTTTTTTTTTTTTATTATAAAAATTGGTATTATAAAAAAATTGTATTTTGTAGCCAACGATTGAATTTTAATTTGATGTAATATAATACTATTCTTGTTTTCTATTAGAATAACGTATTTATACAATAATATTTAAACTTAATTTATACATCAAGGAACTACTATGGGCAGAATGCACACGTGTAAGTGACCATTCGCGTGAGTGTAGCGACCAATGCTTGGTTAAACTCTGTCTGAAAGACAGCTACGGCTATCTTTCATGTGTTGTTTTGTTTTTGTTTCTTCTACTTTTTGATGTATTACTTTAGATAGTTAGTCCACAAGTTCTGAAACTGGAGGACTCCAAGTGCTTGCATCCTATTTTGTTTAATTTTCAGTCGGTTTTTTATGAAGTAGCTTTGTGCAAAGTTGTGAATGGTTCATACATTTGCGAATGTGTTGGATGAAGCAAAAGATTCCGAGAAATTTGTTCCAACTGTAAACTCTGTAACAAAAAATCTATTTTATTGGACATTATATTGGTATAAAAGTGTACTTTTTATTATTATAGTATTTCGTACTCAAAACAATCGATGGTTTTTTCCTCTTCTGACCGAAACATGATTTTCAGTCAAATATTTAACTTCTTCTAGTTTTGGCCAAAACATATCTAGTTAAGTTAAATGATAGTTATACCCTGGATTTACTGTTTTTCCTAGCTTTGTGACAAATTAGATTAAATAATTATAAGTGGGCAAATATTCAACCAGGTCTGGAATGAAGAGAAAGTGCCAAATGATTGGAAAACAGCATTAATAGTGCCAATTCACAACAGCGGCGATATAAAGACTACAAAAACTATAGAATGGTAAATATGCTTAGTGCAGTAATGAAACTCTACTATTGACTATTGACAAAATAATAAAATAGTGCAACAAAGAAACGAGGAAATATAAAATAGGTTATAACATTGAAGCGAGTTGAAATAGCGGAGGGAGCTTTTGTAGACGTCATGGTGATTTTTGCCAATAAGGAAGAACTTCAAAGAAACACATAAGATAAGGTATTAAAAAATACGGAAAGGTCATGGTGATAGAGAACAAACAGAAGTCAATAAATATAGAAATTGACAGTGAAAAAATATAGAAGCATCTGGGAATCAGGAAAGCAAAATAAAGAACAATGAAATTATACTACAAAATAAGCAAGAAATTTATAAACATTAAAAATATTGAAAGAAAGACTAATTTAAAATATATAACACAATAATAAATCAATCAGTACTTGACATTTGGATAGGAGACATGAGTACATATCAGCTTTCCTTTTCGACATCTACAAATTACGTATTCTGGTTCTACAATATCTTCCTTGTGTATTGATAATTTTTATACATTATATGGATAATGGATACATAATATACATTTAAAAATGTTGAAATAATTATAAACATTTATTGTTGCAGAATGTACGCACAATTTTATATAATAATAATAATACAGTGAAATCTCTAGTCGCAGATATCTAGAATAAGCAGATAACTCATATAACTGGACAGTTTAGATGTACCAGCACTTGTCCATGTATATATCTAAATTTCTTCACTTAACGGAGATTTCACTGTAATAATACTATGATATGATAATATATATACTAATGCTATATATATATATATATATATATATTAATACTATGGTTTTAAAATATATATATATATATATATATATATATATATATATATATATATAACTATTAAGAAAACCAAGTAAATTCATGAATATATTATGCATAAGGACAATACAAGATACCATGCCGAATATATACAACACAACCTCTTACAAGGTTAACGGCCCATGTGGAGTTTATCACATCATCCACATGGCCAGTTTGCCACTGGTATATACAAAATTATATAGAAGGAAACCAAATTTTTTCTGAAATTGGCGAAAACCGAAAAAGAAACTTTCAGTCGATCACTAAAAATAGTGAATAATGAAAAATTACTATCAATAAAAATTAAGCTCTTTATAGCATTATTTTTGATGTTGATCGAAGCACTTATTATTAAAAGCACATGCAAACCAATCAATCAGCCGCTATTGGTTGTTGAAATTTTAACATTCATATCCTGGTCTTCCCCAACTGGCAATATTACACAGTTGTAAACAAGCACATAACTCAGCTGTAAACAAGCACACAAGCAGCTAAAGAAACTAAAGGACGGATATTTTAGTAACGTTTAAATTGGGCTTGCACGTTGATATACCTGTTATGTGCACGTGCTTTGTTTGTTAGCCTCTATCATTGTTGAAACAATCGTAAATTGATTATGTTACAACAGGATTATAACCATAATCACATAATGTGATTTCAATTTCGCGAAACTATCTTAAGGGTGTGTGGTGGAACCCAGTCTTTCTGATTGATTAATTGCGCATTGTGCCGTTATAAAATGTACAGGTCTGTCGCCACTGGCAACGAATTTCTGATCATTCGGATGAATATATGTGAAATGTAGACGTGTTTGTTTGCGACATTGATATAATCTTCTGTACATACACAATTTTCTTATTGTAGTTTAATATTTAGGGGATCCGCACGATATATTAGGAGTTTCTATAGGGTTTGTCATGGTAAAAAGGTTGGGAACCACTGGCCTAAGACAAAGTAGAAATTATCTTTCTGATAAAACATATTTTGATTATGCAAGTTTGAATATAATCGTAATTCATAATGCGATTACACTTATATTTCTATTGTAGCATATTAATATAATATAATCGTAATCACACATTGCAATTACGATTGCATTATGCTATTATGATTATAGTAATCAACAATAGACGTTATGATTGTAATTGTATTTGTCATTTAGATTATGGTACTGGCCGCTATATATATATATATATATCAACTGTTTTTTTAAAATCACATTGTATATATTTTTTCATAATTCATTCAATTGTCTCCCTCTTTACGTTAGTGTATAATTTTTATAGAATTGCATAATAAAAAAATTGAATAAAAAGCTTCTAAATTCATTGACATAAATAAATTAATTCTTGTATTCTATGGTGGCACTCAACATATTACGTTAAAAACATTATTTTGTATTTTTTAAAGTTTATAATAATAATATTTAGTTCCTTTTTTTGCATTGAAATTACAATTCTTACTAAATAAGAATAATTTCTGTTACAAAACAACTAAACATAATTTTGTATCAAATATAATTTGGAATTAATATAATTCATGTATTATAGTGCTGCCTGAAATGCCATTACCGACTCCGTTGCCGCAAACTTTGAGCAACAAATCACTTTTGTTTCACCCCCGAGTTGCCGAAGAAGCCCAGAATTTATTGAGAGCACGAGATGAGACTCTTGTCCCTCAATTAGTTCTTTCTCTTAGTCAAACATCAGCTGAACACATGTAAGTGCAATAAATGCCTCTTTATATTTAATATTAATTATATTTTACGCATTACAGAGATGTTAAAGATAATTTTATTTGTACGGAGACCTCAGTTGACCAGCATAAGAACCTACCCGAACTCCTTCAAGCGATGATTGCAACAAATCCAAACGTTTTTCGAGCAAAAGGTATGAAATATTTTCCCACTATTAATTTATAGGCAACAATATCTTATTAATTGATTTGCCAAAAACCTAAACAAACTAATAATTCATTTTTTTCTTATTGTGAATCAGAATGGAATTTCTGCGGTTTATAAAATCAAATTTGAAATGAATTTAATTGCAATCTTCAAGTCTAGTTAGATGTTTAAAAAATGTTGTAGGAAGGTATAATTGTACAGGGTGTATAAATGTCTAGGATTATGTAATCAAACCAATTCACTTTTGCTGCCTTTTTAAAATGTACGCTAAATTATTATATTTCGAAAATATTTTTTACAACTGTCAAAAAATGACAAATAATATAATTGTGACATAATTTTATTTAAAATTAATTAAAAAACTGGAAGAATTCTAATGTTTTTAGAGTAAATGGTTAATATTTTAGCATTTCCCAGCCAGCAAAGACCCGTCATATTCATGTCAGTTTTTGCTCATAGTTTACGTCATTATGACCTAAATCATGACGTAAATATGACGACAAAAATGCGAAAATATGTCAGAGACCAAAGACGTCATTTAGAAACGTGAAATTGACGTAATTTAATGACGTGAAACTGACGTCAGTTATTGACGTAAAATAAACGTGCTAGTATCTTTTCGATAAACTTAAATCAATACTTGAATGAGTAGTGGACTGGTGATGGCACAACCTGTTGTTTGTTATTAAAAATTACAATTATTTTAGCGTACGTTTCGGAATTCTGTCTTTTTTCTCATTGCTGGCAGGCAGAAGAACTCCGAAATGTACACTAAAATAAATGTAATTTTATAAATCATAAACAACCGATTGTCCTATTCCCAACCCATTACCCATTCCAGTGTCTAACGTTACATTTAATACTTATAGATACAAATTTGCCCGTCGGTGTAACTTTGCAAGTTTGTTGTGACAGTTGACTGATTAAAGGGGTATTGTGTAGTTGTGTTTTAACTTTGCTAATTATTCTTATAAAGTTGCAAATCGGTCAGTTTCACTGGAAAAAATGTGTATGTTATAAAAAATTCTGGTTAAGCTCTTAAAAAATGAAATCAAAATTATTATTAGAGCTATTTAGAAGTCTGAAATTTCTATTGCTAATGCATTACAGAGTGAGACTGGAAAATTCACAAAAGCCAAAAGTCATAAAGTTTGCATAAATAGTACACTTTTGATTATTTGTGTTTTACGAACTTTGCTAGGTTGCAACAATATTGTAAGCAAACATTGTAAACATAAAAATAACTTATATCTGATCTTTCAATGTAATTGATTAGTGAAAAATAATAAATAAATCAAACCGGTCAATTTGATAGGCAGTTAAGAGATTTAGATTTTTTAACTAAAAGGATTTTTTAGGTGATTTTCATACAATATATTGTAAATACTAAATCATGTTTTTTTTTTACAGGAGAATGTAATAATATAGCTATAGTAAAGGAAGAAATAGATCCATTACCAATACTTGAATTGAAAATACCAAATAAACGGCCATCTGAAACTAATGAGATGATAACCAATTGCAAAAACATACCACAAGATATTGCCGCTCCATTAGAAAATTTATTTAAAGATGAAGTGGACAAATCAATAACGGAAACACCAAAAGAAAAAACACCTGAAATAACTAAATCAGATGTAAAACCTGTAGCAGAAGTATTACCAACAATTGAGGAAATACAAACAAACAACATGGATCTTCCTACACCTACAATTGATGGCAACGCTACAACAGAACAATTACGGAAGTTAAGAAAACCCAACAGAGGTAAAATTTTATTTATTTGCTTTGTGTTATAAACATAAAATACAGTATAAATTTGTTCATGAATGAAGCGCCCTCTATAAGGAATTGTAATATAACTAAAAACTCATGCTGACGTCACTCCCAAATAAACCCCGGCCGTAGTGCGATAGCATAGATGTTAACACACCAATAATAGACATAATTTATAGATTTCTTGCAAATATTTCTATTTTATACAGACTTGTTCAAAATAATATACATATTAAATATTTGATGAAGGAGAAGCGATTTACGCTATCCCTGTGTAAATATGCCTCAGTTTTCCAAGCGGAAGTGGCCGCCATTGAGTGGTGTGTCAGGCACATGAAAGTCGGGAGTTGAATTCAACAGACCGATTCTTATCATGTCCGACTGCCAAGCAACATTACAGGCATTACGATCGCCAGTAATAAAATCCAAACTGATCTTGGATTGCATAGATAGCTTGGAGGCACTGGCCACAAACAACGTCTATACGCCTGGTCTGGACACTGAAAGACCAAAGCATAGAACTGTACCTTAAGGCCGACCAGCTAGCCAAAGAGAGAACGACTGGGACATTTATTGGACCAGAACCAACATTCGGGATCCTATTTGAAACAACATAAAATACTCAAAAGGAATTATTGCAAATAAGTCGAATCAAAGTGCGAAGGCTCACAGGACTGATTACCAGACACTGTGGTCTTAACAAGCACATGCATAGATTGGGTATAAAAGAAAATCCACAATGCCGCGGATGTTTGGAGGACTAAGAGACTCCGCAGCATCTGTTGTGTGAATGCGAAAACTTCAATTTTATATACTTGTTATTTAAAGTATTTTACATAGTAATGCTTGATTTAATAGAAAACTTTAATTTTGACATTTATAAACCGCCACCTATTGAATAAATCTGCGACAACCTTTAATTGTATTGACAGATGTTATTACTTCTTATTTATTTTATAAATGAGTTCTTATTATTAAAGCATGTTGATCAAAAATTGTTATACTGTCCACACGCACTAAGTTGAATTGGCATTAACTTTTTGGGTACAGTTTTATTTAAAGGTGACCAGACCTTATAAGTAAACAACCTTATAAGGTCCAGCCACCGAAAGCATGGAGTAATAAAAGCATGTACAAAAAAAGTCAGTCGGCTATTGGTTGTCGAAATCTTAAAGCGGATAATCTTATCTTGTTCTACAGACAATATTACACAGCACGCAGAACATATAAACATGCGTCTAAGCATTGGAAGAAATTTGTGTTTCAATGTGCGGTGTTTTTTAAAGCAGGGTTGAACCATGTTGAGGCGTCTCTTTATGCACATTCTTGTTGCATGATGTTCATGGCTTACTATTTTTATTTGTGGTTGCGGTATAGAACATGTTTAATTTATTGATGCATAGTATGTAAAAGCAATAGATTTTATAGATAGAATTCCGAACCAATGTTCGGAAAATTCAGAATAAGCCATTAAATCGAGTTTCAATTTAAACGATGAGTCGGGCTTGTCATCTGTTATATCTTTAAAACTTGTGTCTGATGAGTGAGAGATGTTAAAGGGTTTTATTTCATAAATCTGAGGTGTAATTTTCAATAAACCCAAAAACAATTATTATTTTAGGTCCGTCACCTGTACAAAATGTAGAAACTTCTTTGCCAGAAATTAAATTGGATAACAATTCAACGATTGAGGCAGTAATATGTGCGCCGGAAAAATTGCTTGAATCAGATTTATCTGAACTTCCACCACCACTTGAAAATGATGATGATAAATCTGATTTATCGATGAAATTACCGATTGTACGTTTACAAAGGATATCAGACGAAGATCAAATTTTGATACAAAAAAGTTTGACGGATTTTATCGAAAATCGACCGAAACTTGCAAATCAGTTAGGTATATTTACTAATAATAGAGCGAGGGATGGTTCCAGACTGAAAAGCAAGGAATTGATTCAATCTGAAGATGAGGACGATGAAGTATTTAATAGAAAGAAACGGAAAAACAAGAAAGAGGAAGAAGAGGAAGATTTTGTTCCCGATAAATTCACAGCGTTGACTGGTAAGAAAAGGAAATTTGAAGTAGATAAACCGGAACCAGTTGTTATCAAACCAAAATTGAGGAAGGTGGAGAAGAAATTCGGACCTGTTTTACAAAAATTGTCTATTGAGGAACTCAGGGAAAATAATACCTATGGTAGATTTATTAAGAATGTTGAGCATGTTTTGAAATTCTACAGCACCATCGATGTTACTGAATTAGGTAAATAAATAACAAATTGATTTTATTATATGTACGTCATTCAAATTTTCTTTTATATTTTAGGTGAAGACGGATTGGTACCAGATGAGCACTTATTAAATCGGCATGTTGTTCAAGAACTGTGCATGGAGGCAGCCAAGATGAAAATTTTAAGTGCTATGGAAATGATTCCTGCTGAAAAACTTGTGAAGTTATTAAATGCACTGGAAATTACAATACGTGGAGCTGATAGGATTACACCCATTACAGACGTAAGTTACATTAAATTTTATCTTTTGTTTATTTCAAAATAAATGTATTTGTATATTTGTTGTTTCATATATATAATTTGGCTTTTCAACCATAGTGGCCTGACCAGCTATTACATAATCAAAAAATTTGACAATAAACTCACCAGAGACGTTTCTACAAATTTAATAAAAAAAAAATTAATCAATCTCTTGATTTTTAAATAGCATATACACAAATAAACAATCTAGACCAGTAGTTATTGCGGAATAGAAAAATAGATATTAAACCCAACAGAGTTTAATTACAAAAGAAAAGTTTAATGTCCCATTTCTTGATTAATAAATAGTTGATGGGCAAAAATAAATAATCGGGATCAGTACCATAATGACTACCCACCCAGCAAATGCGTAATCAAGAAATAGTTTACTAAACTCACCAGAAACGTTTTGATAAATTTAATTAGAAAATAAAAGTTTAGTACCTAATTTCTTGATTAATAAATAGCTGGGCAAGTGAGTGGATTACAAAATTAAATAATCTACCAGTAGTTAGTACCATAGTAGCCCGCCCAGTTATTGCATAATCTCAAAACTTTACATTAAACTCACCAGAGTTGAAAAAATGTGACCCTGGCCACTGTGTTATCAAAAGTTATGGTTCAATGGCCCACGTATATATGTTGGCGTCAAGCACTGAAATCTGTTGTTCCCTGTAATGACTAGCCGGGCAATAGCCGAAATACAGTGCTTTGGTCACTGTTTATCTGGAGTTATACACACCCCCATCTGAATTTAACATAAAATAAAACATTAGGCAATTATCCATAATTATGTCAGGTTAAATCGGTGAAAGGGTGTGTATAAGCCCTGATAAATAGCCCAATATTCCTCTGTTTGCTGCAAATACCCTTAATTGCTAGTCATTAAAAGGAATTTTTCACATTGTTTAAGTGTCCAGTCCAAGCCTGTACATAGTTAGGGTACACGCACAGTGGTGGCTTACTATCGGCGCCGACAAGCAAGATTCTTGCAAATAGGGTTGCTATAAAGTGTATCCATATTTTGAGGCAAAACATTGCGTAGTGCACGTATAGAAAGTTTAATTTCAATGGCAACTGGCTAAACCGACAATCTACTTTTAGCTTTCTTAAATGTTACCATATATTCAAATGCACCTGCACGTAGACAAAACTTGTCTCAACTTACGAATTGCAGCAAGAATGTTCAAAACATTTTCTTCCGCTTCTCTCGTGCAGATCTGTTGTTAGTTTTACAATAATTTACAATCTCACTCGAGTAATAGACCTTTTTCCTATTTAGGGAATTGATAATAAAAATGCATATTATGCATATGCATTTTATGTTATAAATATTAAAAAGAACATGATATATTAAATAAATTTAAATAATTTACAACAAACTAATTTAAGTAAAAAATACATGTATGTATCAAATATTAAGATTAATAAAAAACATTAAAATTATAAAGAAGTAACCCAATAATAAAAGTGCGCAATAATAAGAAAGCCAATATTATTTAGATATAGCTAATAATGAACTCAATCTTTGTTAAAACAATAATAAACAATAATCGTATTTATTTTGTCACCGCCATACATTACCAAATACTTTTCGCTTCTGACAAACCTAATTTTAAGAAACCAGATGACCATATTTTTTGGTTTTCCCATTCAAAATACAGTGAAATCTCTGTTAAGCAAACACAGTGCAACTGATTTTGGCCGCTTATGGGAGGTGTCCGCTTCAAAGAAATATAGAATAATATTATTTCAGTATTTTTTTAATTCTCGAGTATGGTAAATTAGATAAAAAAATATTAAAATGAATCACTTAATTTGGGCACAAATTACCATTTTGTGCTCGAATTAAATAAAATTTGATTACGTTCATTTGTTAGAAACTGTAACTTGTGACCAGCTTGGGATGCGGCGGTATATTATGGTCGCTTTTGTCAATACATAGAATAATTCACTTGTCAATTTAAAAATTAAAATTCTTATAAATTGTACAAATTCTATTCAAGCCATCACTCAATGTATAAACATGAAATATACCCTTTCCCTTTTATATTGGATATTATTTATTTTACTTTTGTATGAACCACTTCTATTCTTCTCTGTTCCCTGTTATCTCTTTTGCCTTCTTCCAATCTTCTCCTTTTCTCTTTAGTAATTTCCCTATTATATCTTCCCATTTTTGCTTGGACTTTCTCTTTTCTTGTGTTTGGCTTTGGTATTCCATTTCTTCTTTACCGGTCTCATCTCTTCCATCCTTGCCATATGTCCTGTAAATTCGTAAAGGAAAGACCCGTGCCTTTCCTTTACGAATTCTGATTTTGGTTTTGCATTTAGTCTTTTTCTTGTATCTACATTCATATATTGTTTATAAATTTTTTAATATAATTTTATTATTTTCACACAGGTATTTAATTCACTTTTTATATTTGAATGTTTTTACTTGATCTATTTTTTCATTGTCTATTTCTATATTTATTTGCTTCTGTTTGTCTCCCATCACCATTATTTTCGTTTTCTGTTTGTTTATTTTTATTCCAATTTTTTTTAATATCATAACCCATATGTTTATGTTCCTTTAAAGTTCTTCTTCCTTATTGACAAGTCACCATGCCTTCTATGAAGGCTTCCTCCTCTAGCTCCACTCTTTCCAATTTGTTATACTCTACTTTATATTTCCTGGTTTTTTTGTTGCATTTTTTTATTATTTCATTGGTAAGTAATATGAATTATCCCAGGCTGAGTGCCCCCTATTGTCTTAGTCCCGCATATGTTGCAAAATACTCTGCTTTCCTGCCTTTACTTATTTCTTTTGTTTTTGTTTGTTTTATATTATATTCCTTTGATCTTTCCATACAATTTTCTTAATTATTTTGTCGAAGGCCTGCTCCATATCTAGGAAGGCCACATACAATTCCCTATTCTTTCTTGTAACGCTTTTGTTGATAGTTGCTTAATTGTAAATATGTGGTCTTGCACACTTCTACCCTTTCTACAGTCACTCTATGTCTATTCCATCTTATTTCCTATTATCGCTCTAATCCTTCTGTCCATCACTTGCTTATAAAAATCATTACTGCACTCAATGAAAGATAATTTTAAATAAATAAGTGATAATAATAATTAAATATGAGTTTCTCTTCATCTTCAGACAAAGAAATATTTGTTGTTGCTTTTTTATATGCAGAAATAATAAATTAAGAGGAAAAAATAACATTTATACTAAATAAAATGGGTATGTTTCAACTAATAGCGCTAATTTCTCCTAATTGACCGGCAGTTTATATTTGCTTTATTATTTTATTAAGTTTTATTATTCAAAAAAGATCCAGCTTTTCTGCCACGCGTTCCGTTCTGTTGTGTTGCCGAGTGTGCCATTACCGTTGCCGTACAGTGCGCGATGTCCTTTACTCCTCGATAGTTTTTGCAGTTTTTTTTATCGCCTTTCCTGTAAATTGTCACTATTAATACTGTTTTCCAATCACATGCCACTTTCTCTTTCATCTAAGCCTGGTTTAATATTTGGCATAGCAGCTCTATACCTCTTTTGTTACATATTTTGTATCATTTCTCCCTTAATCTTGTTCTTTCCTGCTACCTTTCTTAACTTTATTTTTGCATTTTATCATTTCTTTCACTGCCTCCATGCTTGTTAATTTTTCATCCACTTGTTTTTTTGCATTATCTACTGTTTCTGCTTCTTCTTTTCCTCTGTTTCCCCACCCCCAAGCAATTTCTGGGAGTATCCTTTCTATCTGTTTAATATTCTCTTAATAGTTCACTCGTTTTACTTTTCATCACTTGTCTGTTCTTTTTCTTATTTCTTTTGTTTTAATATTACATAAAATAGTAGCTAGTTTTTCTTGCTACTTTTTTCTATTTTTTTGTCAAATTCTTTCCATTTTTTTTTCTGTTACATCTATTACTTTCTTTGCTTCTTTTCTTTCTGCTCTGTATATGTCATATTTCTGTGTTGTTTTGTCTGCCACATAGTTCTCTAGTATATTGATGTATTTCTTTGTGTTTGAATAGTGAATTTGTTATCATCATATTATTTATTGTACAGAAATCTAACATTCTTCTCCCATTATAAATTCTTATATGTTCTCCATATTTTCTTATTACTCTCTTGTATTCTTCTTCTCTTACCCCTACTCTACCGGTGAAGTCCCCTGCTATATATTTCTCCCTTTGCACTCTCTACCGTCTCTGTTAACTCTTTCCAAAATCTATCTTTTTTTGCTGCTTTATCATCTTCGTTGGGCCCATATACTACTATTATTGTTCTATTCTCCTTCTTCTCTTATCCCATTTTTATTTTTAATATTCTTTTTAATTTTGTTTCCCATTTCTGTATTTGTACAGACGTAGGAGTATTATACTACCTATTTCTGCCGCTGCTCTTTTTTTCTCTCCAACTCTGCTATATATCGTTGAATGTCCTTTTTTGGTAGTATACATTCCCTTTTTTGTTTCTGTTATTGTTATTGTATATATATAGAATTTCTATCCTCATCTTTTCGAATTTCTCTTTCTCTTTTCCAGCTATCTCTCTCTTTCATGTCTCTATTTTCCATGTTTTCTGTATTTTCTCTTTTTTCTTATTCAATACTCTATTCATGTTTGTTTGCCATATTGTATCCGTTTCCTCTTTATTTTTCTTTCTTTTTAGTTTATTGTCATTGTAACTTCCTGTGTCTCGTATGTTTTTGTCATTATAATTTTCTATGTCTCTGGGTCTCATATATATTTTATTTTTCTATGAATATCTGTTGGTATTCTATCTTTGTTTGTGTCCCTCTTTAACTTCTACACCTAGTTTGCTTTTAAACAGTTATTCCGCTCCCTGTATTATGTTTCCTTCCTGTTATTACTACGTTGTTTCTTCTCTTCTCCTTTGCTTGTTTTTCTAATTTCTCTTCTGTGATCATTAGTTTCTTCTCTAAAACCTTTTTCTTTTGTTTTTTGGAATTCAATTTTCCAGACTTTCAAGTCGTTTTTGCGCTCCCTGTGCTTGTTATTGATCTTTTCTTTTACTTCTGTTTTTATTTCCTTTATTTTTCTTATTATTTCCTTTGTTTTCCACTTTTCTTCCTGTTTGTTGTTAGTTATATCTCTTTTAGTGCTTACTAGTTTCTGTTTTTTAAATAAAAAAACATAATGGATAGATTAGACGCAGGTGTTCATATTTTTAGTTTTATAGAAAATAGACCATGATAACAATAAGAATTTGTTGAAATTAAAAAAAGGAATTGTGACCGATTATCAGAGGGATTTTAGTTGAAATTAACAA
Organism: Tachinus sp. AB-2021; assembly: GCA_030264575.1. Classification (NCBI taxonomy): domain Eukaryota; kingdom Metazoa; phylum Arthropoda; class Insecta; order Coleoptera; family Staphylinidae; genus Tachinus; species Tachinus sp. AB-2021. Next base: position 12,121 of record JARJEC010094507.1, on the reverse strand, counting down.
AATTATAGTGTCTGCAAATGCTTATTAGAGAGATTAGACGCACTGCCCAATAGAGTGAAAATTGTATTTTGATGTGTACTGTTCCATTAAAAACTGTCCGATTATAGAAATCCACTTATTGGAGGTGAGGTGTCCGTGACTAGAGATTTCATTGTAGACCTTTAGACCCTAGATTCGGACTATAATATACTTGCCTGATTTTTCTAATATCTAATATTGCAACAGTTTACAATGGTCAAAATTATTATGCGGGTAATTCTTACAATGACAAAAATAATTGAATCGGCATTTTTTGTACAATTTTGCTGCTATTATGACAAGAGGGTAATATAGATTTCCTTATTGGCTTAGTATTTGGGAATTTGGTTGGGTAATAAAATAAACAATATATTATCATGCTCTATGAGGTATGAGAGGTTGTGACACATATGCCGTGCCTCACTATAGTCCCTCTTTTATTTTGTTTTTTGGTATCTTAACTGGATTTTTTTGCAATGTTCACCGCTCATCATGATGGTTAAATATGGTACCACAGCCACTCACCCACTATTGTATCAATATGGGATTAGGTGTTAATTTCCATCCTGCTGTAATAACAATAACTGATTGAGATTATATTCAATATTTTTATGTCTCTACAGTTGAAAGTTTTGATAGTAGTCCACTAACCTGCCTATGTATGTACATACCGCGCATGAACGAATTACTTTAGGCAAAACATGACAAACCCCCAAAAGTCTACCACACTTATTTTTGTTGTTGTTAATATTTATTGTACTATTAAGGTAGAATGACGATATTTAAATATTTTGATACAAAACTAGATATCACTATAATAATAAATAAACGCTTCATTTTTCAATATTTGTATGAGCTTCATTTTTATTTAATTATATTTAATTATCATTGGTGTCATTGGATAGAAAATTTACAAATAAATAACTTTTTTTGTAAAGCTTACAGCTTAGGAATAAAACAATAAATGATTTTACTTTTTTTGTAAAACGTTCTTCTACAATATTTTTTTTCTTTAACAAAATAAGTTTTTTCTTTTTTAAATGTATATCCAATAGTATAATATTTATATTGATTGAAGAGTGTAAAACTTGCTGGCAATTTTGTTAAAATTTTAATCTACGTAAAATTTGTTTGTTTTTAAATAAGTAATAATCTGGTATTTACAAAAGTTTTCTCTTAAAACAAATTTGTAGTAGGTATAGTTTAAAAAATACCATAAAATCATTTGGGTTTTTTTTAAATACTTAGCATTTGTTTTGTTGCTAAACCGCACCTAACACGTACAAATAAATTGTTTAAGCAAAACTTGTTTATTTTTAAATAAACGTATGGTCTGATTTTTTATTTAGTAAGTGAAATGAAAGAATTTGTTTAAATGTTTTTTTCTGTGATTTTTTATATTTTCACAGCAAACGGTTGACTTTATAAAAAAGTTTTTCAAACTGAAGCTATTACTTTTTTAATTACCTATCCACTGGTGCTACACATAATCATTTAAAATTACAAAGTTGAATGCAGTTGCGCCTCCTAGCGGTTAATTAACAACAAAATCGTAAATGTTTCCAAAAACTTCTTCAATATAGGTTTTGGTTATAAATATTATTTTCCAAAAGTTGTAAGAAGTTGCGTTTGTAAAACAAAAGCTTGGGGCGGGTGGTTTGCAATAACTATATCTTCATCCTTGTCTACTAGAGTTGTCTGGAAAGGACAGACAAAAAATATTTGATAAAATTATAGAATGGCCGAATTATTTTACTAATTGCTAAATGAAAATGTTTTTATAACATTGTGTTCAGAAAAGAACATCTAACTTTTCACAAATTGATTTTCTTAATAAAGTAAATAATGACTTTATTGGAGGCAATAAAATGTAATCAAAGTATACTTAAGAAATTTATTAAAGATTTTTTTCTCACTGTAGTATTTTATTTAGAGTAATTCTAAAACCACAACATCGTAGATTTACCTTTTTAGCACATTAAAAAAAATGTGTTAAAATATAAGGGCGGTAGACATGGGGAAGCTATCATATTTTGCGTATATTTACTGCGTTTGTGTGCAGTAGGTTTCTTCTTTAAAGATGAAAAATGTTGTGAAATATTGTTTAAATTAAGCGATTCGGAATTTTTAAAAATGTCAAAATATGATTGGAAGTACTTATTTATCACACAAAATTTATATCTACGTAATTACAAAAGGAATTTCTGATATTTTAATTGATTTCTAAATGTATTGTCAATATTCTTAAACTGACTACATCACAAATATTTTAACAAAGATTAAACTGATTAACAGTCTTTATTGTACAAACTTAACTGATTATCACATAATGTTCAAACAAAAAAAATATAAAAAAATATATTATAATTAATATTCAAATAGTCCACATTTTGATATAAACAATACTCTAATTTATTATAAAAAGCAATTTGTACATTAGCCAACAGCCACTTGTCTTGTTGGAACCAGGAACCAGATCTCACAAGTTTCCGCTCCAACTTCTTCTAATGCGGGAACTACCTTTGTTATTAATAAGTCCAAATACAGTAAAACTCTTTTATGCTGACCCAAGGTTGTCAGATTTTCAAGCGAATGTGGGAGTTACATAGGAATATATGCATCAATCCAGTATTATTGTACATTCATAGACACTGCGTTATGACTGCTATGTTATGCAAGTTATATTATCATTACATCTAATGAACGGCATGTGAACACCTCGACCGAATAGAACGAAGAAATCTAGATGTTGGATTTTTTTCTGAGTATACACGCTACAATCTCCACCCCTCTTTTTCTGTGCAAACATCTAACTTTAATTCAACTCAATTTGGGTAAGCTGTAAAAATATTATTATTAGTGATGCCAGGCGTATTTTAATTTTTTTGAGGATACTGTGTTCTGTTGCAAATAGTAAATCTGGGGTTATCTTAAGCCCAATGTTGGATGTTTTGTATATTCGGTTCATTATTTAATGTAAACATTCGTTTGTAAAGCAAATTGACGTCAGAAAGTGACGATTTTAGTTAGCATTCTTTTGCATTTTATAACAGAAAGCGTTTCTATTTTTTTCATCAACCACACAAATATCTTTTGTTGATATTTGTATTTTTTTAATATATTGCATACTTGAGAATTATCTACACCATCAATCATTCACAGAAATTTGTCTTACACTATAAGTTGGCTTCATTCTTACAGCGGACAAAACAAGTGTTCCAGCATTTTGAGACTTTTGTCATTTTCCTGTAATATAACAATGTTCATGCATTAATAAAAAAAAATTATTTGCTCATTTGCTCCGATTCAACAGAAATGTTAGCACATCATTCAAATTTTTTTACAAGTTTTTTAATGGTACTTACAGAAGGGTCTGTTTAATAGCAAACAAATCTTGTACTTGGTATAAACACTACTATAGCACTTTTATAGTGGTGTTTAACATAAAAATGCAGTCTGTGTTAGAATATTTATTCATCTTATAGATGAGTACTATACTCTGTTATTTTATGTGACATGTTATTTTTACCAATCAAAAAACAACTTTTAAATGAAGATTGCATCTTAAAAAAATATTATTTAGTATCATTCGATGTAGACTCATGTTAACTTTCTAACGATACTATTAACTTATCTGTACGTTGATTTGGCGAACAGGAATTTACAAAACCTTAAAATGCCATAGGGATTATATTTGAGTTGAAACTGGGCTCACAGTATAAATTTAGCCTTGATTCATGTAGCAATTTTAAATTAGCACATATTGAAAATTGGTCAACCATGACAACATAATCTTAAAATCTTAAGAAGTAGCTTTGTTTTTTCTTAACATGTTTAGTGCCTTGAGGTATAACGCATATGCCACATATAGATATTAGTTTTAGACACGCATATTTTTTTATTATTATTTGTCCTAAATTTTTACAATCTGTCATAGGGCAATAAGCAAAATATTTAATATTTTTACCTGATGTACCACACAAACTGGGTGGTTGATCAATTAGAATTAAGTATAGTTTACACAGCACAATAGGACCATAACGATCCCAGTGCAGGGACGCTTGACGCCCCACCTCAGGAAAAAAGTATAGCTTACCATCGTAAGCTGGTTTTTGGTATCAACATATTAAATTGATTGAGTTACAGAGTTTAGTTTTATATGTTTGATGTTGAATTGTTTGTTTCAAATCCCATTTTTTATGAATTTGTTTATTCCATAAATATTACTTTAATTTTGTATTGCGATTTTGTACATTTATAAACGCAAAGAACGTTCAGTGAATGAAAACAGAATTCTTTTAATGTGAATTATTTCTTTATTACAGGAGGAGACTGAAAGTATGCGGCAGATATGGATTGAAACGGCGATGGAAAGGGTGATGGGAGCAGCTGATGCAAGTTTAACCTGCCTACATATACTGACTTCTAATAACATGCCAAAGCGGATTTATATTGAAGACGTCATTGATAGGGTAGTCCTATATATTAAATATCAAATGCAGAATACGATCTTTCCATCTTACGATGTTACCTACCGATTGGATCATAAAAAGAAAGGTTAGTGCTTTTATGTGGAAGTGTGTGTATGTGTGTTGTTTGTAAAATATGTACATTATTCGTATGGCCCTTTGCTGGCCATTACAGGTTTTATATTGTTTATTTTTTCCATAATACCAAAACTATGCGAATTTACCATATAAGTAAAGTCAAATAACGTTTTGATTGTAAATATACGTTATGTATATATGTAACATAACACATTATTTAAATATGTGTAAAATATCAAAATTAAAAACAGAAAAATCAAGTTGGCATCACTGGTATCAATTTTAATAATGGTGCATTGTCATTACTAAAAAATTATATTTTTTCAAAGGGATCCCCTACTAAAAAAATTTTGCAAAGTAAGTATCTGCTGATAAGTCATAGAAAATCGAAGAATACTAAAAACTAAGATTTGTAAACCAACCCCACCGATCTTAGTTGCATTAAAATATAATTGTGCATACAAAATTATCTTAATTATGTTTGAAAATAAGAGTGATATAGGAAAACAACTTGAAAAGTAAATTTAATTTAATGATTGTACATGTACGGTTTCAGTTAGTTTTTGATTTCTTAGCAATATAAGAACAACTGAAATAAAAAACCTATTCTGAAGGTACTGTCAAAAGATGTTAGTTGCGAAAGAGTTAAGGAAATAATATTTTTATTATATTATAAATGTTTATGTTTTCTAACCTCAAATTAATTTTTATATATTTCCAGATGGTAGAAAAAAGAAAGCCGGACAAGTGCTTCAAAAAAGCGTTCAAACATTATACAACAAAATACGTGAACTTGTAACTCTACTATCCGAACTACTGGATATACAAATATTAACAGACACATCCGTTCTTCATGCTTCATCAATGGGAGTGTCGCCATTTTTTACTGAAAACGTTAGCGAACTACAATTGTCTTGCCTAAAATTAGTAACAACGGTAATAAAAATAAAGCATGGATTAAACTATTCTAATTTATTATTAATTGTAGATATTTACGAAATATGAAAAGCATCGAAGATTATTATTAGACGACATCCTCGCATCAATAGCACGTCTTCCAAGTACAAAAAGAAGTTTAAGAACATATCGATTAAATAGCGACGAAAACATACAAATGTTAACAGCTTTAGTTCTACAACTGATACAATGTATTGTTTCATTACCCGACATTCTCACACTAACTAAAAGGGAACGAGAACGTGAAAAGAATAAGGATAAAGATAAAGAAAAGGATACTGATCACATTAGCAAAAATGTAAGAATTATTTGTATTAGATCTAATTTTTATTAATAGGATATTTTTATAGGTTGATAAGGATGTGCTAATATGTAGCAAAAGTAGGGAAGCGATGTCCACAGCCGTAACATTCCTCTCGGCGTTTCTCAGCAAGTGCGGTAGCAAAACCGAAGAAATTGATTACCGGCCCTTATTTGAAAATTTTGTCCAGGATTTGCTGGCGACTGTCAATAAACCCGAATGGCCAGCGACGGAACTGTTGTTAAGTTATTTAGGAAAGTTATTAGTTTCCAATTTTTCAAATAAAGGCACTGATATGTCATTACGGGTTGCCAGTTTGGACTATTTAGGTGTTGTTGCAGCCAGATTAAGACGTGATAGTGTTTTATCTCGATGCAAACTCAACACCATTGATCAAATGATTAAGGAAATTAAATCAGAGGAATATAAAGAGAATGAGACGGAAGTTGCTGTAAGAATTTTTTATTTATAATTCTATGTTGATGATTTAATAAATGTAATTAAATTTTATAGAAATACAAATTGGACGTTAAAAATGATGAGGAAAGGACACAATTTTTACAAAGGGTATTATTAGATTTCTTAGCAGTGAAGGCACAAAATGACGAAGCGTATAAATTTGCCAGACACTTTTATATTGTCCAATGGTACAAGGAATGTAATTCTGAAAAGGCCGATCTTACTAAACGGGATAGTGATGGTAAAAATAAGAAGGACAACCATAGGCGTAAGTTTTAAATATTATTAATAAAATTAACTTCATTTAGTTTTTAATCTTGCATATATATTGATTAAGTGACGTTATACAAAATTATAAAACATACATTCTTATATGCCGAAAATTGTTTTCACGCTAAACACGCACACAACTAATTTGTTTGGACTACCGTTTTCACGCCAAACACGCGCACATCTAATTTGTTTAGACCACTGATGATGGCTTAAAAACAGAAACCAGTCTGAAGTAAAAAATATTAACACCATATAAGAGTATAAATTTTATAATTTCACATAATAAAATTAAGGAAACAAAACGGGAATGAAAGACTTGATATGTATATATGCAGAATGCTTATTCTGCATATATACTCATTGGCTGTGGATTCATCCCAGTAAGCAAAAGTTAAAACTTGACCTTGAAACAGTAGCTTTACTGTTTTAACTTTTGCTTACTGAGATGAATCCACAGCCAATGAGTGCAACGTAAAATGTAAACATCTGTCAAAGTGAAAATAATGTTGGTTTTTACAATTTGCTGAATCATCAAATATTTCAATGATCCTATTACAGTGAAATCTTTGTTAAGCGAATACTGACGGTGCAACAAATTTTATCCACTTTTTCGAAGTGTCGCTTAAAAGAAAGTTAAATGCATATATGGATGTGTGTTGGTGCATTGTAAACTGTCCTGTTATAGGAGTTGTCCGCTTATTGGAGGTGTCCGCAAGTAGAGATTTCACTGTATTAAATTTGTTTTACATTTGTTATGGCGTTCCATATTTGTCCATTTACATTAACTCTTAATTCTGTAGCTGACACCGATTTATTTCCGTTCATGTCCCGTTTCTATTGTTGAGTTCTCATTCTCAAGTCTATTGTGCAGACTATTTAAAAATTCACATACTATTTTGCTTTGTTACTACAGTATGTCACATACATTTATGTTTAAATTTTCAATTTACGATAAAATAGCTAATTAATAAAATAAAAATATTTTAGATATAATTGAAGATTCTGAAAATTCCGATGTTGAAGAAACTGTTGAGAATCATAAAGACTCCGAGCAGAGTAATGCAGATAAGATTCGTGATTTGGACGAGAGGAAAAAATTTCTTATAACGAAAATTCGGGCTTTCAAAGAAACAGTCAGTGCTGGCAATCGTGTGAAAGTATTCGAAACCTACATTGACTATAACAGTGCGGAATTGATCGCACAATATTTGGCTTCCAAACGACACTTTTCACAATGTTTTGATCAATATTTAAACATAGTAAGTATTAAAATAATCTTTTTAGTTTAAATTATATAATAATATTAATTGTAGATATTATACGGTTTAAAAGAATCGTCAATTCAAATTCGTACGAAAGCAATGAAATGTTTAACAATGATTGTTGAAGCGGATCCATCTATACTGAGTCGGCAAAATATGCAAATGGGCGTAAATTATTCCTTCCTTGATCAATCAACATCGGTTAGAGAAGCTGCTGTTGATTTGGTCGGTAAATTTGTATTAAATCGGCCCGAATTGATAAACAAGTATTACGACATGTTATCGGCCAGGATATTAGATACTGGCGTTAGTGTTCGTAAACGTGTTATCAAAATTTTAAAAGATATATGCATTGAATGCCCAGAATTTCCTAAAATACCAGAAATTTGCATGAAAATGATTCGAAGAGTAAACGACGAAGAGGGTATTAGGAAATTGGTAATGGAAGTATTTCAAAACATGTGGTTTTCACCAACCAATGAAAATAAACAAAATGCCTTATTAAGAAAAGTTATGAATATTACGGATGTTGTAGCAACTTGTTGTAAAGATGTCGGTTTAGAATGGTTTGAACAATTATTAGTAAGTCTGTTTAAACCTAAGGAGGATAAAGAAGATTCGACAAAAATAAATACCGAGCCACCCAAATCTCTACTATTAGCATCTAAACAAATCGTCGATTGCCTTATTGAAAATGTTTTACACTTTGAAGAAACAAGTAATAACGGTGGAACGTCACAGCGATTGATTGCATGTTTAACAACGCTGTATTTGTTTGCTAAAATACGTCCACAATTATTGGTAAAGCATGCTATTACATTGCAACCTTATTTGAGTTTAAAATGCGAAGGCGAAGCACACGTTATAATGCGTGTTTCGAAAATGTTGGAATTAGTTGTGCCGTTGATGGAACATCCAAGCGACTCCTTCCTTGCACAATTAGAAGAAGATACAATGAAACTGATTTTGCAACAAGTAGATAGGTGTGTTGTTGCTAGCTGTCTTTCATGTCTGGGCGCAATTATCAATAAAGTAACGAGGAATTTTAAATTAATTCGAGATTGCTTTATGAAATTCTATAGCTATTTAGAACGTTACGAAAAATACCTGCGTGCACCGGATGAATATCAAAAGTTTTTAGCTAATACTAAATACAGGCAATATTTCCGAAGATCCCTTTTTACTGTTGGATTAATATTGAGACATTTTGATTTTAAAAGCCCTGAAGTTACAGGGGAAAATGCTAATTATAAGGAAAGGGTTTATGAAATGTTTACATTCTTTTTGCAACTTGAAGATGCCGATATTCAGGCCAATACACTCAAAGCTGTTGGATCAGTTTGCATAAGACATTACGAATTTATGTTAGAAGATGAATTGAAAACATTCTATCATCGTATGTTGACATCTGATGAAGTGCCTTTGCAAATGAAAGCTACCGTTTTAAATAATATTGAAAATTATTTGATCGAAGAGGAGTGCAGAATGATTCAACAAGATTTGGAATGTAAGTTAATAATTTTTTGTTTATATTTATCATATTTTTATATGATTTTTCTTTAAAACGTTTTACAATCTAAAGCTGGAACCATAGTAAAAAAGTAAGATCTTTGACATCTGACATGCAACCAGGTCATGTAATTAAAAACAGATCTAAACCATTCACGCTGATATTAGCAAGATTTTCGATATTTTTTTCAAATCACAATTATTAAATAATTTGGCCAAATTTTGTTTAAATACATAAAAATTATTTTACCGGCTTTTTTAATATTGAATTAAATATCGTAATAACCGGACTGGCCATGGTTAAAATTTTATCTGTTATTTTAACCAATATGTTTAACTGTTGTTTTTAAAGCGTTATTTTTATATTTTTGTACTTGTAATTATTGCACGAGTATTTTTTGTTACATTGGCAAATAGATTTTCAGAATTCGGCAAATAAGTATTGTGTGTGTCAAACTTTTAGTCAAACATTTATAAAACGCGGCAGCACTTCTGCGTACTATAAATTGCTAAAAGTTTGGAACGTCCAATACAGTAAATTGCGTTTGCTACAAATTTCTGGTTTTGCTTGGTGAAATGGATATGATCGTTGAATAGAATTTTTAATACCCTTCAACTTTTGTTGGAAATATTTTTCTTGAAAACATTTTGTTTTTGAAATATTTGACCGTTCTTCTACTTTTATGAATATATAGTCTTGAAATACTGAATATACTTTGACACTCCAAGTCAAAACAGCCTCACATATTATGTACAAGCAAACAAACAATGTGCTACCTTTTAACATAATAGCCTATTTTATAAAGAATCAATTTCATAGTTTTGTTGTACTTCAGAATATTATCAATTGAATGGATTGAGAATTTTAAAATATTTGTAGTATTGTGTAACAATATCACATTTTAAGAACATTATAAATAATAATAATAATGTATATTTATCTATAAAGATACATTTCCATCAGATTTGTGATCAAAATATAGATATCGAATATATAATATAAAACATGATACATACGTAAAATTATGTTTAATTCAAATTTAAAAATTCATCTACACTATAGAATGCAGTTTCCAAAATAGTATATTACGTAACAAGATTAGTAAATGATATATTACATACAAGTGAAACGTTACTTTACGAGCTGATTATAGTATTTTCATATCCACCGTGGAGTCGAAGTAAACAAACAAAACCACGTGATTGGTACGTAAACACAAGCATGCCTGCATGCGATTAGTTGTTAACAGGGGACTCGGCTGGTCAATCCAGACCCCATTAAAGTGAGATTTCATACATAAACGGAAGCACGGAATCGGGAAATGACATTGTAAATCAGATGAATCTACCGCATAAAAGACGTAAATTAACTAATTTAAGTGTGGACGTTAAAGAAGTTATTCTAAATATTTATGAAGCAAAAATTGTAGATGATAATTTTTATTATACAATAAACATATCGTTATAGTATTATGCTTCATTTATTTATTAACAGTGACCGTACTATACTCTATCTACAGCCGCAAACAAGTAAAATTTTGAACGACATCTTTATGCAAGTTTTTAGCTGAAAATCACACATTTTACTAAAATTTTGCGTTTAGCTACAGCTACAAATATCAATATATTATATACTCAGATTGGTTTCATAATTGTAATTTCATTGTTGACAAATTGTTTTATTATTTTTATTATTTATTATTTTTTTATCTATAACTTATTATTTCTCGGCATAATAATGATTTTTGACATTTATTTCTGACATAATAATAAGGCAAATAATTATCATTTATATTCAATTGATTTATTATTCTAATATACTAAGATTTAATTGCCAAAATTAAGTAGTTTGCACAACTGCGTACTTACGGTGCTATTGTGATGTAACATTTTCACCAACTAGCACCTTAACTAATCACATTAGTGTAAAATTATATTTACATATGACGTTGGCTGTAGAGTAAATTTCGCAAGTGATCGTAGATAAATATTTTTAGTTGTATGAAGAATGGCCTGCAGTGAGTTTGTTGTGATACTCCGACCATACTTCTAATAATTCTTCTTTGTGTAGTAAACACATCTGAAAATTTTCTTGCTGATCCACTAATTACTAAGTCATATTTTAATATTGATTGAACAATTCTAAAGTATAACCTTGTAAACTTTTGATTAGATGTTCTACTTGTTTTTTCATATACCATATCAATATGATTAAGTCATCTACACCTAAAAAGTTTATATTCTTTAATTGTTCAATTGCCCTTTTATCCGTTTTTAGTATTCTAAAAATCATTTTTTGGTAAAAAATTTAAACCAAATGTTTTATTTTCATTAAGTGAAATGCCGTTTTGGTTACACCACAATTTAACATTTTGCGAAATTTTAGTAGATTGAATTGATAGATGATCTATACTTTATTCATTCTAAAGAGAGTTTTCAAGTAAACAAATGCACGTGGATGGATCGTGATTAGCAAGAGGTTGAACAAACGACCAGTTGCGGATTCTACGGCGAGACTTATTTCACGCAAGTTCACCGTATTTTATGATTGCGTTTAATGTTATGGGTATATTTTTATATCATATAGGACAATGTTTAGCAAATGGTTGCGTGATTCAATATTTATTATTTATATAATTTTGAACATGAAGTAGCTAACATAATGCGATCAATGTTGACTTCAATCACGTCAGTTACAAACAGGTCTGGGTTCAAATAAAACAAATTTGCTCGACAAAATGACAAAACAAATATTATGTCGTTTATTAATAGATACAAATGTTTTTTCTACTTTT